>BDUI01000552.1:204666-228021 GCA_002335545.1 Apodemus speciosus | reverse complement strand
AACAACAGAAACTGAGGAAATTCAAAAAATCATCAGATCCTACAACAAAAGACTATACTTAACACAACTGGAAAATCTGGAGAAAATGGACAATTTCCTACACAGATACCAAATACCAAAATTAAATCAGGATCAAATAGATCATCTAAACAGTCCCATAACACCCAAAGAAATAGAAGGGAGTCATAGAAAGTCTTCCAACCAAAAAAAGCACAGGATCAGATGGTTTTAGTGCACAATTCTATCAGACCTTCAAAGAAGAACTAACACCAACACTCTTCAAACTATTCTACAAAATAGAAGCAGAAGAAATACTACCCAACTTGTTCTATGAAGCCACAATTACGTGGATACCAAAACCACACAAAGATCCAACAAAGAAAGAGAACTTCAGGCCAATTTCCCTTATGAATATCGATGCAAAAATACTCAATAAAATTCTTGGCAACCAAATCTAAGAACACATCAAAATGATCATTCACCATGATCAAGTTGGCTTCATCCCAGGGATGGTTCAATATATGGAAATCTATCAATACAATCCACTACATAAACAAATTCAAAGAAAAAAAACACATGGTCATTTTATTAGATGCTGAAAAAGCATTTGACAAAATTCAGCATCTTTTCATGATAAAGTCTTGGAAAGAACAGGAATTCAAGGCCCATGCCTAAACATAGTAAAAGCAAGATACAGAAAACCGGTAGCCAAAATCAAACCACATGGAGAGAAACTTGAAGAAATCTTAATAAAATCAAGAACTAGACAAGGCTGCCCCTCTATCCATATCTTTTCAATATAGTACTTAAAGTTCTAGCTAGAGCAATTAGGCAAAATAAGGAGGTCAAAGGATACAAATTGGAAAGTACGAGGTCAAACTATCACTATTTGCAGATCATATAATAGTATATTTGAGTGACCCAAAAACTTCACCAGAGAACTCCTACAACTGATAAACAACTTAAGCAAAGTAGCTTGTTATAAAATCCCCTCAAGCAAATCAGTAGCCTTCCTACACTCAAAGGATAAGTAGGCTGAGAAAGAAATTAGGGAAATGACACCCTTTAAAATAGCTACAAAAATATATAGTATCTTGGTGTGACTATAACCAAACAAGTGAAATATCTGTATGACAAGAACTACGGGTCTCTGAAGAAGGAAATTGTAGAAGACCTCAGAAAATGGAAAAATCTTCCATGCTCGTGGATTGGCAGGATTAATATAGTAAAAATGGCCATCTTTCCAAAGGCAATATACAGATTCAATGCAATCCCCATCAAAATCCCAACTCAGTTCTTCGTAGAGATTAGAAAGAGCAATTCTCAAATTCATCTGGAATAACAAAAAAAAAAAAAAAAACGTACAGTTAAAACTATTCTCAACAGTTAAAGAACTTGTGGGGTAATCAGTATCCTGGACCTCAGGCAGTACTACGGAGCAATAGTGTTAAAAACTGCATGGTATTGGTACAGTGACAGGCAGGTAGATCAATGTAATAGAATTGAAGACCCAAAAATGGATCCACACACCTATGGTCACTTGATCTTCAACAAAAGAGCTGAAACCATCCAGTCAAAAAATGATTGCCTTTTCAACAAATAGTGCTGGTTCAACTGGAGGTCAGCATACAGAAGAATTCAAATTGATCCATTCTTATCTCCTTGTACTAAGCTCAAGTCCAACTGGATCAAGGACCTCCACATAAAACCAGACACACTGAAACTAATAGAAAAGAAACTGGGAAAGACCCTGGAGCACATGGGCACAGGGGAAAAATTCCTGAACAGAACACCAATAGCTTATGCTCTAAGATCAAGTAATGACAAATTGACCTCATAAAATTACAAAGTTTCTGTAAGGCAAAGGAAACAGTCAAAAGGACAAAATGGCAACCAACAAATTGGGAAAAGATCATCACTAACTCTACATCCGACAGAGGGCTAATATCCAATATACACAAAGAACTCAAGAATTTAGACTCCAGAGAACAAAATAAACCTATCAAAAAAATGGAGTACAGAGCTAAACAAAGAATTTTCACCTGAAGAACTTCGAATGGCTTAGAAGCACCTTAAGAAATGCTCAACATCATTAGTCAGTAGGGAAATGCTAATCAAAACAACCTTGAGATTTCACCTCACACCAGTCAGAATGGCTAAGATTAAAAACTGAGGAGCCAGCAGGTGTTGGCAAGGATGTGGAGAAAGAGGAACACTCCTTCACTGCTGGTGGGAATGCACGATGGTAAAACCACTCTGGAAATCAGTCTGGAGGTTCCTCAGAAAACTTGGCATGACACTTCTGGATGACCCTGCTATACCACTCCTGGGCGTATACCCAGAGGATTCCCCAGCATGCAATTAGGACACATGCTCCACTATGTTCATAGAAACCTTATTTATAATAGCCAGAAGCTGGAAATAACTCAGATGTCCCCCAATGGAGGAATGGATACAGAAAATGTGGTATATTTATACAATGGAATACTACTTAGCAATTAAAAACAATGAATTCATGAAATTCTTAGGCAAATGGTTGGAACTGGAAAATATCATCCTAAGTGAGGTAACTCATTCCCAAAAGCACATACATGGAATGCAGTCACTGATAAGTGGATATTATCCCAGAAGCTCTCAATACCCAGGACACAACTCTCATATCAAATCATTCCCAAGAAGAAAGAAGGAGAGGGTCTTGGTCCTGGAAAGGCTTGATGCAGCATTGTAGGGAATTACCAGGAAAGAGACATGGGAGGGGGTTAATTGGGGAATGGGTGGAGGGAAGAGGGCTTATGGGATTTATGGAGAGGGGGGAACCAGGAAAGTGAAAATCATTTGGAATGTAAACAAAAAATATAGAAAAAATAAAGAAAACCTGAAAGCCTGCCTATACAATGACGCACTTTCTCCAACAAGGCCACACCTTCCTATAATGCCACTTCCCATGAAACAAGAATATCTAACCCACCACCGGTGCCATATTAAAGAAGGCTTTGTTCCTGCATCAAAAAACGACCACACAAATAAGCACTCATAAAATTTAAGCCAATTTAAAATTTTGCCATCTCTACATTATTCTAATCATCTTTTGCCTTAACAGATACTATTTGATTTGTTGATTCATTTCAGTTTTAACATGTTAGATAGACAGAACTCCTAATAATATGGTAAGTTTCTAATATTCTCAGTATTTGGTGAATTAATTACTCAGAGATCAAAAATGTATAGATATCATAACTAATAGTAAGTAGTATTTTCAGAGCATAAAATCTCAATATATTCCCTACAAAGAGATAATATGTTTTAAATAACTTATATTACTTATAAATCTGATTATATGTTAAAAATGTTATAAACCCTTTTAGTATTGGTAATATCAACTGTTGTATGAGAACCCTGAAGCTAGTATATCATGTCTATATTTGACGCCACAATGGCTTGAAATGACTGGAGGGATTTGGACTAAACTTTTAGGTCACATAGGAAAGACACGATCTACTTTGTTATTGCTTTTTTCATGGTTTTCATGGGCCCATCAAACAGAGAGAGTCATGTGCTTACTATGTCAGTATCATGCAAAAATGGCTTTAACAGTCTGTCAGATTCACTGGCAATAGCAGAAAAGAAGCAAGAACATGAATTTAATACCAGTACTAGTTGGGAGTATTTCACACAAATCAGAAGACATATGAACCCTTGACCAGGGATGGGGGAGCAATGATTTGAGATTCCTGGATTTGATAGGCAGTTCTTAAGGGTGAACCTAGTTTTCACATCATGTGACAGTAGAAATTTATTGAAGAAGAAAAGTTGATTCACGGATAAAGTTATTATGTTAAATTAAGAAAGAAAAGGATGATGTTGAATTTTAAGTTAGATTGAAGGAATTCAGATTAAGACATAATTCTAAACTTTCTGTAACACATCTAGATTATGAGCAGGTTTTTTGATATATGATTATGGAGTAAAATACATAGGTTATTTAGGTAAACAGCATGTACTACATGTGGTAGGATACTATAAGTGATCATAGGTGGATATCAATTATCTTGGCCTTAGATGTTGAGGAATTTGAAGAGATTATAAGGAATCACAAAAGAGGAGAAAATAACAAGCATGGAGGGAGGCCTTCAGTAAAGAGAGTCATGATATCTTGGGAGGCAAAAGAAACTTCTCAAAATAAAAATAATTAACCATATCAAAGTCTGTAGATAATATTCCCACTGGATAAGATGGGGAATGAGAACAGCTATTGGATTAACCAACGCTGACATTTTTCAACCATTACCATCCCCCAGACACTCATAAGTATTCTTAAAGCCTGATTATAGTAGTTTTTGTCCTGAAGGAAAAGAAGAATGGGAATCCCACCTATGATCAAATGCTTCTGAAAAGATTTCTATAAAATAAAGGAGAAAAATGAGGAAGAAATACATAGATATACTTTAGTTTGTTAATGAAAGAACAACAATAGCAACCAACCAAATCCTCCAGAGCTCCTAAGGACTAAACCATCAACCAAAAAGTACACATGGAAGGACCCATGGCTCCAGCTACATATGTAGCAGAGGATGGCCTTGTCAGACATCCATGGGAGGAGAAGCCCTTGGTCCTGTGAAGTCTAGATTCTCCAGCTTAGGGGAATGCTAGGGTGGTGAGGCAGGAGTGGGCAGGTGGGTAGAGAGCACCCTCATAGAAGCAGGGAGGAAGAGGATGGGATAGGGGGCTTGTGGAGGGGAAACAAGGAAAGGAGATAACATTTGAAATGTAAATAAATAAAATAACCAATAAAAATAGTTGCTAAAAGATCATGCAATATTTTATTGTTGAGCAAGAACTGATAGAATTGGATAAGTGAGGAGAACGGGACAGAAAATAATATGATGAACAAGTAGAAGGGTTTCTTTTTCAAAGAGTTTAGATAATTTAGGTAAAGTAACGAATACACAGTGTGAATGTGTATGAGCTCTTGTTTACTCAAGGAGGTAGAGAGTTAATGCCAAGTACACGGGTAAATGAATGCTTGTGTGATTCCTTTCACTTTACATAAGCAACAGAGAACAAAGATAAAATGGAAGGTGATAGATATTTTGATTACAGGAAAGGTCTGATATAGTTTATCTAAAGATCGAATACTGTAAGTAAATGTAATATGGGTCACACTTGAGATTACCTGTCACAAATTCAAAGCTCATGCAGTCAGCAATCAGCAGTCAGCAGTCAGCATTTTTTCCAGCCATGCTCATTTTAGTATGCATATACACGGAGTACACAGACATGTGGATTTAATTTCATTGTAATTTGTATTTCTAGACAACTTAAGAAAATCAGAGAGAGAAAACAAAGTTGTGCTTTTATAGCAAAGGATTGAGTACAAGATGAACCATATGTATCTCACTGAAGAGTAACAATATAAAAGTATGTGCAGATAAAGGTGAAGGAAAAGGTAGATAATATAAACTCAAGTTACTGTGTATAAAGAGATCTTTGGTTCTGAAGTGTTGACAAGAGTCAGCTGGAGTGACAGGAAGAATTTGAAGAATAGGAGGCTGGAAAAATATAGAAGAAAATAGAAGAAAAGAAACAATGACAAATCTAGATTTAAAATGAGTTAGTAGCAAAAATAATATGTATAAAATTGGAGGATAAAAGATGAAGAAAGGGGAATGGCTAGATAGTTCAGTGGTTAAGAGTGCTAGATGGTCCTCCAGAAAGCCCAGGTTTGAGCCTCAACACTCACATGGAAGCACATAAACATCTGGAACTCTAGTTCTAAGTGATATAATGCCTTCTTTTGGCCTCCTCAGGTTCCTGATACATACATGGTACACAGACACAAATGCAAACAGAGCACCATATACATAAACTCAATGAAATAAATAATATAAATGTCAAGGTAAGAGTCTGGAGTATTGAAGTATCCAATGGTAGGCAATGGAATTCCCTAGATTTGTAAGACTAATAGTGCATTAGAAAGAAATGGTGCAAGAGCTAGACTTCAGGAAACGAGATGCAAGATGGGCAAGAGGAGAGGACTACACTAAGTAGTAGTGGGTAGAAGAGCATGCTCACAGGAAATTCAAAACTCAGGATTACTGGGCTTTTATCAAGAAGAAATGAAAAAAACCCTAACCCATGCCCCTTGCCATTACTCTCAAAAGTTGTGCCCCACTTACGCTTTGACATTTTGGGGAAATCCTTACAATCTAGGGGAAGGTTTTAGAGTGAAATCAGTGGTGAAGAGAATTGAGAAGAGGGATGGGTCCCCAAGTCTGACTATTTARCATAGCTATGGTAGGAAAGTTCTCATATACCTAAGGAGGGTTTTGCAAGGTAATTAATGGGCTGTATATAACTATGGGTTACTAGCTACTCAGACTTGAGAGCAAAAGGATAGGCCTTAGTAACAATCATTTTATTTGGCAGAGCTAAGGGGTAGCTGAAAGACAGTGGCTATGAAGTCTTGTGCCAGTCAAGAGATAAGATACTTTATGTTCTTTACCACCAAAGTTCAACAGAATAAACCCATGAAGGAGGCTATGACAGGATAATAAAAACAACAACAGCAATAACAACAACCACTACCACATTGTATCAGAACTCAGGACCTAGAGAACATCAGAAGAACACAAAAACACAAAGACCATCCTTTGAACCCAGGGGAAGCCTTAAACTCCCCCAGAACACTCAGACTCCATCTCAAGAAAACATAGAGGGAGGGTTATAGTTCCAAACATTTTCACACACACCTAAGAGGAGTTCTTAACCCAGGCAATGGCTTAGGACAAAGATCTGAACATTTGTAAGAGACAATAAGCTACTTCTTCTCCATGTGCCCAAATACACTGTCCCTGAAAATACATACTTCCAGGTTGTAAATAGAAACAAAAGTTAAAAAAATTTAGCCTCAACTAGTGATAAAATCAGCACAAAAACATGGATTACAACTCAGTTCTGGTAGTATGCTGTTTTTTTTTTTTTTTGGCATGTACACCCACACACACACACACACACACACACACACACACACACACACTTATAATCACTAAAGAAAATTTCTTTTTTTTTTATTTTTTTTTATTTATTTATTTTTTTATTTACATTTCACTTCCCTTTTTTTGGATTCCCCGCCCCCCCAGATGTCCCATATGTCTTTTTCCCTCCCCTGGTTCCCCCATTCACCCCTCCCCACTTCCCTGTTCTAGTATTACCCTGCACTGCTGCATTGGGCCTTTCCAGAACCTGGGTCCACTTTTTCTTTCTTGTCGGAGAGCATTTGGTAGGTGGATTGTGTCTTTGGTGCTCCTAGATTCTAGGCTAATATCCACTTATCAGTGAGTGCATGCCGCTGTTTTGAAAAAAAATAATATGTCAAAAGTATAAAATAGATGAAGCTACCCACAGTCATGAAGGCAGAACATGAAGTGATCAGCAAAATGAAGGTGTCTCAGCAAAATCAGGAGACCAAATGGCACCACTTGGAATAACATGATTACAGTGATAGGGCCTCCTCTTCTATCTGAGCCAAAAGTTCAGACTGTCATGGGTTTAGTAGCCAAAGCTCTGCTGGAACCTTGCATTAGGACAGAACAAGTGTATTGTCTTTTATTCCAATGCATCCTGCAAGCTCCAGGTCCCCAATCGAATAATGCTTCCTAAACAGGTTGACAGAAAGATAGATAATCCTTTTTCACCTGCAGATATTTTGCTATCACTGAGCATAAGCTATTAATGTGAAAAAGAAAGCCATACTTATGTATGAAAAGGAAGAAAACGAATACTACAAATATCCCCTTAATCTTCCAGAGACATGTATGGGATAAAATGAAAAGTTGGTTATAATTTCAATCAATGCAGGCTAAAATTAGTAAATGCTATTTACTCTATTTTAAAACAATTTCTCATTTAGCCAGACTTTTATTTTTTAATTTTATTTATTTTATTTTATGTGTAAAAGTATTCCACATACATACCTAGTGTCCATGGAGGTCAAAGAGGGCATCATATTCCCTAAGACTGTAGTTACACGTGTTCGTAAGCCAGGAGGCAGTGCTGAAAAGTGAATCGGCATTCTCTGCAATGGCAGGAAGTGCTCCTAACTACTAGCCTCTCTCTTTTAAGCCCTTTATTCCTATCTATCTATCTATCTATCTATCTATCTATCTATCTATCTATCTATCTATCTATCTATCTATCTATCTCCGTCCCTCCCTCCCTATCTATCTATCTATCTATCTATCTCCGTCCCTCCCTCCCTATCTATCTATCTATCTATCTATCTATCCATCTATCTATCTCCGTCCCTCCCTCCCTCCCTCTCTTGCTTGCTCACTTACTCACTTGCTCTTTCTCCTGGTTTTTCAAGAGAGAGTATCTTTGTGTAGTCACAATGGCCTTCAACTCAGAGATTTGCCTGGGCTGCTTCCCAAGTGCTAAAATTAAAGGCAGGTACCACCACATCCCCTATAATCTCAGTTAATACAATGAATAACCCTAGGTATTAATAGTATAGCTAATGTTTATTAAGTTCTTAGTACTTTCTAGCACTTAGCTACAAGATCTGCACATGCTACATTCTGCAATTCTCAGGATGGCCCTATTGGGAAGGCGTGAATTCTTCCTCTTTATTTTATAAACAACCTGTACATCCACTGATGTTGAGTGCTACATAGAAAGACGCACATTGAACAAGTTATGAAATCTAAACTGCAACCTAGTATTCTTTACTTCAGGGTCTGAATCATAAGCAATCATTGCTCATATATTAGCACTAACCTGGACTCTAAGATTCCAAAGATGCAAACTGTACATGATAGTGGCTTAAAACACCTTTGAAAATTAAGGAGTATTATTTCTCACTTTTTCAAGGTAGAAAATTAAGATAGAATGAATAACTGAGCTCAAAGCTCCTTCTTTTGCCTCAGAGTAATAGAACATAGAGGTTGGAGGGGGGAGTGTTAATATGAGGACACTTGTGTTTTATTAATAATTTTTGTATAATTTTACTGAACAAAAGATAATTTAAGAAACCTATAATAAAAATCAACTTCCAAACATGGTCAAATTCTATATAAGAGCAAAGGACTTTCTGCCATTTTCAATTCTGTAAAGGAAGTCCTTCTAATCATTCCTTTAAAAACACATTGCTTACTAAGTCAATGATAAAGAAGCTACAATCTGTAGAACCATAGAGCTTAGGTAGAGACTAAGGGTCTAAAACAGACAGATCACCCATGGTAAGGAAAACAGAATAAATAATTATGGATGGATGGAGGCATGGTACTGGGATAGGGAGATCAAATAGAGAAGAGACAAAACAGGGATCAGGAAGGGATTTCCTTAATTTTATATTATAATATAATATGAAATCACCAAATAACGAGAAAAGATAGAATCCCAACTAGACATTTTTTAGTACTGGGATTGGGTTACATCTAATTGAGTTGTTGGCCAAAGGCATTCCTTAGAAACCCACAAACAATGCAAACTGCCAAAACTATACATTGCTCTTCACAAACTTATGGAAGAGGATAACGCCTGCACAATTCTTAGAACATGGAGAAGCTGAGCTGGTGCCTACATAGAGACTTCATCTCTATGTTCTAGTGTCTTTGGTACAGAAACTTACTCTGCACACTAGCAAAGGAGAAACATGAAAACCAAACTCGCTACAATGTACAAACTTGCTTCAATCTACAGTGGTGTACTACCTGCAAGATATGCTATAGAAATGATGGCATAAAGCTTGTGAGAGTAACCAATCAATATCTGATTCGAGTTAAGTTCCATTCCACCAGATGGGACCCCTACCCTCCACTGCTTGAGTGACCAACAACCTGAGACTACACTGAAATCAAAGTAAAAGCAAGTATTTCTCTTTGAGTGGAAACTCAAAGAACATAGCAAAAAAATTACAAATTGCTCCTAATGACATTTGACTATACTTATAGATTAGTGCCTTGCTCTGTCATCTCTGGAGAGAGAGTCCTTGATGTCCCACTCAGCCCTGGGATGTCTCTATCAAATACCTTCCCTCAGGGGATGATCAGAATTCTCTGTGGAAACCAAGGCAGAAAGAGGCAGATGTGCTGGAGGACACCAAGGCAACAAAGCCCTCTAAAACAGCAAGATCCACGCATCTATGATCTCACTGAGACTAGAGCAACATACACATGGCCAGTGAGGGTCTCACTGAGATTAGAGCAGCACACACACGGTCAGTGATGGTTTGCACCATATGGGGTCCTAGGGCTGAAAAGAGAAGAGAACACATGACCCAATCCCTAAGCTAGAAGCTAGGTCCAATTACAACCACAAGTGAAATTTATGGTTTTTTTCAAGGGAGTCTCAATAGGGAAACAAATTAATCTTAACAGTAAATGGCCAATAGAAAACAAACTCAAGGGCAGTTTTAGAGGTTCCTTGCCCCATAAAGTCAAGTCAAAGCTTTTGAATTTTTTTAATTTACCTTATTTATATTTTTTCTCTCATTTTACCCTACAGTTACTTTAGGTATAAACTATGGTGCCCAGTATAGAGTTTCTTGAGAAACTCTGGGGATTCTTGAGTGTGAGTGTGAGTGTCTCTGCATCTATTTCTGCTTCTTTTGCCTTTTCTTGGGCCCTTTTTCTTGTTTGTTTTATTCTATATCCGGATGTTAGTTTTTGTTTTATTTATTTTATTATTATCCCTTAGAAGCCTGAGAGACAAAAAGGGTGGATCAGTATGGGAGGGGAGGAGGAAAGGAACTGAGAGGAATTGAACTGAGTAGAGAGAAGAAACAGAAATGAGAATATATGATGTGAGAAAAAATATTTTCAATAAATGAAAACAAAAAATAAAACAACAGCAAAGCACACTGCCTATCCTAAAAATTATGCSTGGGTGCACAAGGCAGTTGGCATGTTTTACTTCTCACCAGAGGCAGGCAGCCTGCCGATAGAGACCGGGACCAGGGAGCTGGAGCAGGTACAGAGAGAAGGCAGGGTCGGAGCTGCATCACTGCAGGATGCGATTCTTATTACCAAGGAGCCACTGCTCTGATGTGCTGTGCAAATCCACCTCTCTTCTCCAGAATGTTGTGCTGGTTCAAAACAGAAAATAGGACCTGTACTAATGAGCATGACTTTTACTGGAGAATTTCACAATTCACTCTGTCTATATGTAGGGAATATATGTAGATTTTAAATATGTATTTGAACTCTAATACTGGGAGACTGGTAACATTAGTACAAAATATACAGAAGATGTGCTACTGGATTTTTTTTAGTTTCTTAAAACTATTTGAATTCTTATCCTTTCCCTGTAACATCTAGTAGAATATAGGAAAGATAATGATTTATTTTCAAAGTTGGATTTTTTGCCTTTATTCACATTAAATAAATGCAAAGCCTTCACTATATGGGAGTTAGCATTTTTTGGGAAGCCTATAACACACAACAGAGTGACAGCAGAGGAGAATAATTTTCCAAGCTCTGTGTCTCAAAATTCAGTATTTCAGATGATAAAGGTGTTAATTAGCTTGATTCATTATTTCAAATCTTACTGACTCTGTCAATCCATTAAATTATGTACAAATAATTTTTCTGTTTTATAATAATAATGTATATTCTATAAGCCAGAATTTTTTCGTTATTTAGAAATTTCAAGTTTGAAGAAGATGATGACACTGAGGTTCTATTTGATTGTCCCAGGGCCACAGAAAGCTAAGAGAAAGGGACAAAATCTAGGGAGTGAAAGGTTTTATTTTTGCAATGGTGAAAAGGGAAATCTTTCCAGATTTGGTTTATACACTGCAAAATAATAAATGGATCTTTAAAGGGATTTTACGATATATGGATTATATATAATAAAGCTTTCATTTCTAGAAAGCTGTCAAAATACTTAGCACATTGTGGTAGGTTAAAGGCAGCTACACACATCCTTCTCTGTAGAGTTCCAGTCTATTTACCTCGCCATTGTGACTGAATGGCCTATGAATGTTTTGAAAAATACAGCCGGTATAAGGGATGATACACCAAACCCTTCCTAGCCCTATGTGTAGGAAAATTGACTCTTATCATCTTTATGACTTCATAACTCAGAAGTTGTCTAAGAACACAATCACTGTGAGCCACTCTAGTCTACAGAAGACCACATTAGCTATGTAGAGATTTGCTTTTTAATTCAAAGATTCTTATTTTACCTCTCAGATGCTTCATTTGTCAGCCATTCATGTTATTTCATCTCAAGTTGCAGCATTCTAAAACAGAAAGAAGTCATCCTGGTCACTCCATGCACAAGTACACAACTTCGTGAGACGATGAGTATTATTTCAAGTCAGTAAGTTCGGGGTATGTCCATTACATTGCAATAAAAGGATCAATTTACAAAATAGACTGATAAATTAGCACCTAAGGTGTCACAGTGGAAGAACAAGTGGGTCTGAAACATAGAAGCAAGATCTCAGGAGGGATAACAAATGGACAGGAACAAGTAAAGGCAAGGCAAAGGAAAATCTTGTGAGTTTTGAAAAGCAAAAAATCTCCAGCAGTTTCTAAGGAGCAGGTCTTCCTGAAAAGGTCGGGATTCAAAAGCTTAACTTCAGATAGCCACCACTGCTGAGCAGTTTCATTGGTATAGATGGGACAAGAATGTTGGGTGAGGTCTGAGGGTAGTGAGGTAGGCAGAACCCTCTACAGTATCAAAATACCTAAAGCCCCAAATTAAAGAGAAACAACTCAAAATAGAACACTCCTCTAGCAGTGTGAGAACTCTCAGATGTCAAAGAGAAGGACGGTTTAGATTCTAGTGAAAGAGAACAAGGGAGACGGCTCTCAGAAAGCATCCAGGACAGAGAAAGAGCTAAATGTCTCATTTTTCTCAACAGACCACAGTGAAACCTAAGAAGTGAGGAGATAGGAAGCTGCAAAACAATCTTAATCTTCATCTCTGCTCGTCTGACAATGTCTCTTAGGACTCAGCAGACTCACCACTTTAAAATCAACAATTCTTCAGAGAAATTGATCTAATGTTTTCTGGGGCAGGGAGGCTGTACATTTTCAGTCTGGATAAAATAGTAGCATTAACATAATTGAGTATATTCCTTTAACTACAAATGAGGATAATACAATTCAGCAATGTGTGCATTATGGAATAATTACAAATTGAAGGGTGAAAAAGGTATGAGACCAGGAGGAAATGAATGTGACTATACAAGGGTGTCAGAGATACCCTGGTGTAGCAGGAAATATTCTGATTCAAAATCAAGATCATGTTTTTACCCTTGTTTTTACTAGGCATTGAAAGAAACTGACTAAAGATTATATGGGTAGAACTGGAGAGAGGGCTCAGCAGTTAGGAACATGTATTGTTCTTACAGAGGACTCAAGTTCAGTTCCCAGAACCGGCATCAAGGGGTTCATGGTTTCAAGTAACTTCAGCTCCAGGGAATGACTCTGAGCTCCTAAAACGCATGTGTACACACACACACACACACACACACACACANACACACACACACACACACACACACACACACACACAAATAGCCATAAAAATAACAAAACTAGTTTAAAAGAGCACACAAAATAACTAAAAATACTACATAGGAAGTCTCTGTAGTATTTCTAAAAAATTGTAGGTTAATAAAAAGTTATCTTAATATAACTGTTTAAATTTTTCCAAGTATCTAGTAGAGAGTTTTCTTTTAACAAAAATATACAAATATACACAAATATTTGTTCTTTGATATAAGTCCCAATTTCTTCATGTCATTTTAGAACTAAAGCGAGTTCTATATTGAGATTTCTTTAATGTTGCTGTAATAGTTCTTTGGTTTTCTATTTTAGCCACTATCTAATTCTGGTTTATTTTCTTAATAATAAAATTGAGGCACTTTACAGTGAAACAGCTTTAAAATAGAAAATTGATTGACATGTGTTGCTTGAATATAAGAACCATGCCTTTCAAGAAAGAGTTATAACACATGAAAACAAGTAAATAGAAACAGGAATCTTTGTATTTAAAATATTACCATAAACTTATGGTTTAGTTTCTCTTTTAATAAAATGGGTAGTTCCTACTCTGTCCACCAACCGGAAACAGAAACAACACTATCCACTCTCTCAAATCCTGATTCTCATCTCTTGGAAAAGCAGAGCATCTGATAGGGATGAATGGCTCTAGAATCAGGGCAAAAAAATGAACATGATAATCCTATTTTTGTGCTATATCTGAGAGCAAGGTGTTTAGATAAAACATCTCAAAACATGAGGCTGAAGGGCTTGGCAAACCCAATCTGGACATTTCTGAATATCCGAAAGCATACTGATTGCAACTGAGCAAACCAGGAATGTTAATCAGACAAGGTAGACTCTTCAAAGGCAGCAATATATAAATCTATTTTCTGCCAAAGAGATCGGGAATAAATGTGTATAATAGCCCAGTGACCTCGGCATTATCTGCAGGACTAGGCCACACTGACTGCCCTGATCATGCGCATTGTTTACCTTGAGCCTGCTTTCTCAGTTAATCTATAGGACCCACCTTTATCACTTGTATTTTGCAAGGGTTTCAATGAAGTCACGTTTTAAGCTGTGTAATTTTGTATATGAGAGATAAGTTAATTGCCATGAAATTATTTTTCTAAATTCTGCTGTTATCAATATAAACTAAAATAAACTAATCAGTGTCAGGCTCTTAAAGACTGAACCAATACCAGCTACTGAGTTATGAAAAATTAAATTTTCTTAAACATTTCTGCTCATGGATCGACACACTGCTGGCTGTTTTTGTGGAGAGCCTACATATAGGAAGCCAGTACACTGAACATTTACAAAGGGAAGAATGAGCTGTTTATCTTTTCCTTTATAAAGTATTCCTAGAGATAACTAAATAATTAAAAGACTCTTCAGGAAAAACTCACAGTTACTATGTGCCCCAAAAATGGAATGAGAAAAAAATCTATTCCTCAAGTCCCCAGCTATATCACTCCTGGGTATATTACCAAAAAAATGTTCCACCATACCACAAGGATGCTTGTTCCACTATGTTAATATCAGCTCTATTTGTAATAGCCAGAAACTGGAAACAACTCAAATATCCCTCAATCAAAGAATGGATAAAGAAAATGTGATACATTTACACAATGGAATATCACTCAGCTTTTAAAACAAGGATGTTAACCATGAAGTACAGGGTAAGCATACTATAATCCACAGACCTAGAGAAGCTAAGTAACATGGAGGGTGCAAGGGAGGATGCTTGAATCTCACTCAAAATGGAGCATAAAATTCACAAGAGAAGTAGATGGAGAGAGGGAACTGGGTAGGAGAGAGAGTAGGGAGGGGAACAGAGCCAGGGGATAAGATATAGGGAGAAAAGGGGTGGGTAATGACATGGCTGGGACAGAGAAGGGAAAAAGGAGCATCTCATGGGCAAGACAGAGACATGGGATGGGGAGGCTCTTGGGAAGATACGGAGATGACCTTAGCTAAGACTACTAGTAGCTAGGAATATGGAGTCTGAAATGGCCAACCAATCCCCGGCCCAACTTTAGACCCACACAATGGGAAAAGCCAAACCTGACACTATTATTTTTATCTTTATTTTTATTGGATATTTTCTTTATTTACACTTCAAATGTCCCCTTTCCAGGTTACCACCTCCACCAAGACCCCCATCCCTTCCCTCCCCACAGCCCCCCACATCTATAATGGTGTTCCCCCACCCACTCCCACCTCCCCACCCTTGTATTCCCCTACACCAGGGTATTGAACCTTCACAGGACCAAGGACCTTTCCTCCCATTGATGTCTGACAAGGCCCTCCTCTACTACGTATGCTGCTGTGGTGGCACATGCTGTAGGACTGGCTGAAGGAGGCAGAGGCAGGAGGATCACGAGTTTGAGGCCAGCCTGGACAACCATGACAGCATTAATGATACTCTGCTGTGCTTGCAGACAGGAGTCTGGTACAACTGCCATCTGGAAGGTTTCACCCAGCAGCTGATGGAAGCACATGCAGGCACCCACAGCCAAACATTCGGCAGAGTTCAGGGGATCTTGTGGAAGAACCAGGGAAGGACTGCGTGAGCCAGAATGATCAAGGACACCATGAGAAGATCTGCAGAGCCAACTAACCTGGGCCCATGTGGGCTCACAGAGACAGAACCACCAACCAAAGAGGACTTAGGCTTCCTACACATAGCTAGCAGATGTGCAGCTTGGTTTCCATGTCAATTGGAGCGAGGGTTGTCTCTGACTTCACTGGGACTCAATCCTGATGAGACAAGATGGATCATGGCAGGTTGATATGGGGGCAGAATGGTTTCCCCTCTTCTTTAAGGAGAGAGGGAGGGGAGTGAAAGAAGGGGGTAGGGAGTGTGGGACTAGGAGGAGAGGGAGGCTGTGATCAGGATGTATGAATAAATAGTAGATTAATGAAACATACATGGAATGAGAAAAATTACTATTTTGTAACTCCTGGTGAAAGAATGATTCAAGACAATGATTAGTTATGTATCATAAAAGTTCTATACTATATAGGCTCTTGGAAAGGTTTAAAAATGAATGAATGGAATTTAAATTCCTCAAACTTCACTACAAAATCTTATCAAACACACAATAACACATTGCAATCCTACTTAAGCAATTTAGTTGTAAGTTAACTAGAATCTGTAGTTTCCCATGGGAAACAAAGCTTGAATTTAACCAACCCTCTAAAGAAAACTTTAACAAAAGAGGAAAAGGTGAAGGTTTTTTAAAATAGCATAAATTTAAAATCATCTAATTCCTAAATTGTAGGAAATTCTTTACAATTTTTTTTTTTAGAAATGACCTACTTTATATAATAAGAAATGGTAAAAGAAGATAGGCTATTTAAAACTAAGAGTTTGAGACAATAAGCTGTGATGGGAGGACATTAATATAAATAACCCAATAACAGACAATTGAAACAATTGAAAACATTTAAATGCACAATGTTTCTTCAATAATAGATGGAAAATTTGTTCACCATCATTGTGTTTAAAATAATGCTATTTTAAAGAATACATAGTGATTCATTTAAGATTTAAGAGTATAATATCTGGTATTTATTTTAAGTGCTCTATAAAGGCATAGAGAAGATAGCTCACTTAGTAAAAGTCAGACCTAAGCTCATCCCATGAACTCATGTAAAAAGCTAGGGTTGGTCTGTGGGCTTGTAATCTCGGTCCTGGGGGAGGAGGGTAGAGATAAATAGATTCCTTCCCCAGAGTTCTAGATCAGAGATTAAACATATATACATGTAACAACAATTAATGAAGAAGAGGTCATGAATTTGAGAGAGAACGAGAGTGGTACAGTAAAGTGTTTGACGAGAGAGAAGGGAAGGGAGAAATGAAGTAATTATAGCATAATCTCAATAAGTAAAATTTTAAAACACAACAAACAGACAAGCTCCTGTGGAATAATACCCAGGGTGTGTGGACATACACACACACACACACACACACACACACACACACACACCTCAAAAATAATCACTGTCAAAAACCAAGGAGAAGCAGTGTGTGGCGCTTCATTTGGAGTGTGTGACAATTCCTTGCATCAGCACCTCTAGTTTTGCACATACTGGAAACTTTCACAGGTAAGAGCCTTTTCACAGATCATATATAAGTCTATGTTTCTTAATTGACTCATTCTTTCGACAAATTAAGTATCTACTATGTACAGAACAAAATATATAAAAGACTGTTCTTTTTCCAAAATAAACTCAGACTAATAGAGAGGAGAAACTTCATAAAAAATGATATGTGTTCCAATAAATGTTACCATGAAAATGCATGTAATGGAAAAGGCTTGTGGGGATGTGAGCAAAGACTCTACATAATGTGTGATGTTAAACCTGTCTTTAAGAATGTATAGAAGCTCATTCTGTTAACCTAGAAAGTAAAGCATTTAGAGTGACAGTGGTGGATCGTGTGTATATTGCAACTCCTATGCTTCAGACACACTATTATCATCAAAATAAATATAAGTTATGAATTCTTCATGCTAAATATCCACATTCCCATGAAAGTCAATTGAGCCATAGAGTGGTTAAATAATATGGACACTATAACATGTTTATAGTCACCAAGTTTAGGTTTCAAACGTAATCAACTAGCCTGTGTCCTTAGCGATAACTCATGAGTACAGATATATAGAATACAACATATGACAGGATATTACAAAACTAATAACTAATGTTTACAGCATCTAGTGTAAGGTAGGCTACCAGGAATGTATGAAAGGAAATGCAAAAGGGTGGATGGATACTAAGCAGACAAGCTATGAAGGAATTGAAAACAGGGAGTTTATACCATCTCTATTATAAGAAAGTACAAATCAGCCAAGGGTTTTAATTAATGGAGTGGCACGTATTGGTTAATTCACTATAAAAAAATAACTTGGGCATAGTGAGACAAACAGACAGGGATGGAATCAATGTAGGAAGAAAAAAAATTGAGATTAGATGAAAGTGTCCTGTCTAAGAAACTGACTGTGAGTGTCAGAGGGATCAGGCCATCAATAAATATTGATGAAAGACAACTGCCTCAAGGAGATAGAGGAGGAACAATCTCTAGAATATGGAAATTTCCATATATGAGAACATATACATACCATTCACTTTCACCCAGAATTTTCTTCTCTCTTCTCTATCTCTGTCCCAAGCTTGCCATGGATAAAAGCAAGAGAGTAGAATGAGCTCTCGTTTGTGAAAATACTGAAGCTCACTTAATGACCTTGAATTTCAGGCAAATCGAAATCCTAGTAGTATTTAAATCCATGGGAAGGGGTGGATGTGGGAACAGAGGGAGGGAAAAGGACATATGGGACATTTGGGAAGCAGGGAACCAGGAAAATGGAAATGAAATGTAAATAAAGAATATATCCAATAAAAAATAAAAAAAAGTCCACAGAAACAGAGGGTATTTTCCAAGAATTCCATGCATTGTAATAGGTAGAAGTAAAACAAGATAAAAAACAATCATTTTATCATTATTTTTATTATTTATTTTTGATAATTATTACTTATTATTGAGAATTTTATACACAATATTTTTGGTCAAATCTACATCCTATTCTCTCCTACATAATTCCTCCCTTATCCCCGCCACCACCACATTTCCCCCCACCAACTTGATGTGCTATTAAGCTTTTATGTTTTTTATTTGTTTGTTTTATAAACTACAGTCTTTTATTGCTGGCTATATATGTATGAGTTTGGAACGATATTTTAAAGCATGATTACATTACAAGTGTTATGCCTTTACCCGGTTTCCCCTCTCCTAGAAATTTCCTCTCCTATCCCCCTTCCCAGGAGAATTGAGGGTGGGGAGGTGGGAGTGGGTAGGTGGGTGGGTAGAGGAACACCCTTCTTTGGCTCTTAACAGTCTTCTGCTCCCTCTTGCACAATTATCCCTGTGCCTTGGCATGAGGGAGTATCATATAGATACATCCTGCCATCTACAGGTCACACCAAAGTCTTTTGTTCTCAGCATGGCTCTGTGGTAATGGCCAGCTACTGCCAAAAATTTAAAAAGTTTAAAGTAAAAATAAGACTCTCTGATGAGGAAGAGTTAAGAGATACACAGAGGGACTGGAGAGATGGCTTACAGGTTGAGATCACTGGCTGCTCTTCCAGAGGTCCTGAGTTCGATTCCTGACAACCACATGGTGGATTATAAGCATAGTGGTATCTGGCATCCTCTTCTGGCATTCAGGTATACATGCAAGCGAAACACTATACATAATAAATAAATCTTGGAGGGAGAGAGAGAGAGAGAGAGAGAGAGAGAGAGAGAGAGAGAGAGAGAGAGAGATTGATTGATTGATTGATTCACAGAAATAAACAAACTAGAGGCATCCATCAAGGAAAGCTGAAATGGAACCAGTACAAAGAGAAACTGTATCTACTAACGGTGGCAGAATAATGAGACAAATCCTTTTAAGTTTGTTTGAGCCTATATGATGCTATCCAAGGCCCAGATACTGGACCTGTGCTTCAGAATTTGGTGTTTTCCCTACAGAACCTCAGTCATGGTTCAGTCCTTTCTTTTCTTGCAGTTTATCATCAGAGGCATTTGAAAGGAGAATGATCACCATGTGCCACTGCATATTGGCAAATGCAACATGGCATTGTTATTGTCCCTTATTTTACAGAGATATATTACTTTAGTAAAATACCTTCTAGACACAGTATGATCTGTTTTGATGAACAGAAAAGAATTTTTGACTCTTCTATGAGTATTTTTAGGAAATAAATAAAACCATTATTTTAAAATCCAAAGAGGGAATCGGTTGAAGGAAAATATCAATAAGATTTTGAAATCTAGCCATCTGTTATTAAGAGAGAAAGCTTAGATCTGTGATAAGGTGAAAAGAGCAGTTTGTCTTATACTGTTTCCATACTCAGAGTCACTGTGAGAAACATTAATTTATCAAAGCATGACACAAATAGAAGTAAGACAATGTGGCAATGTGTGTGGCCATTACGGAACAGCAATGCCTTCCAAGGTAATTTACCAGGAAGAAGAGTAACTGCAGACAATACTCAAGATTAGATTGCAAAAATGAAATCATAATGCCACTAGCTTCCTTTTCTTAATTTTATGGGAATGAATAATATTAACTAACCCAAGATGAGTTGACTTGTCTAAGACTGATCTTTAAATAGTCATCCATACTCATTATATGACTACAGGATACTTGATTGTCACAAACTAACACCTTGATCAAAACGTTTTGTAAGTTCATGTAGTTGGCATTAACTGAACCCCACCTCCAGAATCCATCACATAGCTTACAACCTTAAGGGAAGTTTGTCCAAGTGAAATCTCATCATCTCTGACTATCAGGCACAAAACTCACAGCTTTTCCTCCTGCAGATGTCAGCCTACATATTTCCCTGTGGTTGTGGTTTGATGAGCCCTTGTGTATCAGAATGTCTTCCGAAAGCTTTATGGAATATATCAATGAGGAAAACTTCAAAGAATGTATACATAATATTTTCACCAATCAAGTAAGAATTCAGGACTCTCAGAGCCCCAAAGTAGTAACCAAGTACCTCAACAACAAACTAAAGGCTTCGGGTAAACTTTAGCTGTTTAACACAATAATGAATAAGCCTACTATGAATTGCACCCTTAGGAACTGGTTATTTGCAACTTCTGTGGTAAACATGAATCCTGTACATGACACAACTTTCCTTGTGTTGTAGCTCAGCATTTATGCTTCATCTTACTAGCTGGAGTCAGGAGAGGGTTGCACAGCACAGAGAGCTGGTAACTGCCAACAGCAGACTCTCCGAAGAAAGCGTACCACATGGATCTGATTCTTGCTCCACACCCTCATGTTATATTGATATGTAGTCCTCTAGCTAATCTGATATTTGACACTAGAGAGAAAGAATACTTTCCGTTATTTTTGATGGTGGTGGTGGTGGTGGTGGTGGTGGTGGTGGTGGTGGTGGTGGTGATATTTAAATGCAGGTTGACTGTTAAGAGATTGTCTGAGTTTCAGAGTGGAAACTGGATTTTGAACTTTGAAATAGTGTTAAAACTGTACAGACACTCTTGCAAACTAACTAAATTAATTTGCATTATGAGAAATTCATGAACTGAGGACCATACATTTAATACTATAGTTTAAAAATGGAGGTTTGGGTATCAAGATAAGTGGATTTTTAAGTGTTGATTTTCAATGTTTATTGGATTAGGAACTGCCATTTGTTTATAAGGATGTTTCAAATAGGTTTAACAAGAAGTAAAAGTCCATATAAATGTGGTAGCACCATTCCATGGACTTTTGTTTCGGACTGAATAATTATGGAAAAGTGAGAAAGTTGGCATTTTCTCCCTGTTTCCTAACTGCAGGTGCAATGTGACTACTTACTCAATGTTTCTGCTATGACAACTTCTAAACTCTTCACTCTTTACATTGTTTTGATGATTATTTTATCATAACAATGATAAATGTGACTAATATTGGCTTCCAATCATAGGTCAGAAGTCATATCCAGAGGCCACAAGTGTGGTGAGACAAGCCTCTAATTACAATACTTGGGAGACCAGGACAAAGGTATCAAGAGTTCAGAACCAGTTGTATAGATAGAGTGTCTCTAAGAGAAAAAGAGAGAAAGAAGATTTAGTAGTGATAGATAATGAAAAGTTATGATTCCACACTACTCTAAATTACATTCAGAAAAAAAGTGCCAACTTTATAACATTATGATCAGTTCAGACTCTGCAGTGAGTATGTTCTTGCATAAAATATGCTACCACTGTAGTTTGATCCTTTACTATTGCAAAAGGTGATTGATTATTATCCATTGTAACAGGCCTTTATAGCTGACTCAGCTTAAGGATGGTGACAAAGTATGATTGTTATGTGTAAAATGCAATCATCATGAGTACTTGAAGAAAATTTTAATTTAGCAAATCATCCTGGAATCATTTGCATGTTTTTCTTCACACTAATTTCTGGAAAATAATTTTTAAGCTCTTCTTCACTGCCGAATCCATCATAATATATATATATATATATGTATATATATATATATACACATATATATATATAATTTGTGTTAAGTATCTCAAAAATATAAATTTTCTTTCAAATGTATTCCCAACTCCTTTGGGGACAGTGATGTGTTGAATATGAAGAGAGTTATGACTTCATAGAAACCACAGTTTTCATCCTAAATAGACTTCAGTATTCTTAAGCTTTACTCTAAGTGACAGGATCTTCAAGTTAATGGTATAAATTAGAGCAACAGATAAACGTGCCTAGAGCAGTAAGAATTCTATAAAAAAAAAATAGTGTGCCTTCTAAATATCCAAACTTCCATTTCTGACTTAAAGTTTAAAGCACAATTTTAGAAAGTTATTTTCATAAAGACATGAGAGGTACACACAGTCAATAAAGAACAACAATTTTGTTCTACCATCTACACCAAGGGCAAGAGTAGAGACAGAATTTGCATTCAAAAGAAACTACAATGTTGATTCCGATATATAGCAGGATTTCTGAGAACTCCTGAGACAAATACATTCTATGACATTTTTGTAAAGTAAAATAAGACCAAGAAAAGGGGGCACAAAATTATTGTATTTCTGGGTGATAGAAGAAAGATAAAAAGAATATGGGAGCCTCTACTTCTTTCTTGAACAGTTAAAGAAGAAAGAATTGCTGGAAAGGAGAAAAACAGGGGAGGAAGGGAGACATTCAACCCATAACTGACATTTAGCTATGTGTACATTCTTTTCCTCATTGCTGTCTACCATCTACGAATGAATTCATTTTCAACATTTTTACATTTATTCTCTCTCTCTCTCTCTCTCTCTCTCTCT
>BDUI01000552.1:117841-177418 GCA_002335545.1 Apodemus speciosus | reverse complement strand
TTGTTCTCTTTGTTTCTCTTTTATTGATTTTAATCTCAACTTGATTAATTCCTGCCATTTAGTCTTCTTGGATGAGCTTGCTTTATTTGTTCTAGAGCTTTCAGGTGTGCTACTTCTTTGAATTCTAGCAAGTCTTTAATTTCTTTCCTTGTTTCTGCCTTGACTCAGTACTTGTTCAGTAGAGAATTGTTCAATTTCCATGAGTTTGTAGACTTTCTGTTATTTCTGCTGTTGAAATCCAGATTTAGTCCAAGGTAGTCTGATGGATTCTGGGTCATTATTTAAATTTTCTTTTATGTGTTGAAACTTGCTTTGTGATGGAATATGTGGTCATTTTTGCAGAAAGTTTTGTGAGGTGCATAAAAAAGTATATTCATTTGTGTTGGGGTGAAATGTTCTATATATAGCTGCTAGGTCCATTTGGTTCATAACATCTGTTAGCTCCTTTATTTCTCTGTTTACCTTTTGTTTGAATGACCCAACAGTTGGGTAGAGTGGGGTATTGTGGTCTCCCACTATTAATGTGTGAGGTTTCATGTATGATTTATGGTTTCGTAATGTTTCTGTTACAAGTGTGGGTGCCCTTGCATTAGACTCATAGATGTTAAGAACTGAGATGTTCTCTTGGTAGGTTTTTCACTCGATGAGTATGAAGTGTACACACCCTTTTTTTTTCTTTATTAATTTTGGTAGCAAGTCTATTTTGTTAGATAGTAGAATAGCTATACCAGCTAGGTTCTTGACTCTATTATCTTTGAAAATCTTTTTCCAAACTTTTGCGTTGAAGTAATATCTATCTTTGTTGTTGAGTTGTATTTCTTGTAGGACAGAAGGATTGATAATGTTTTTATATCCACTCTGTTAGCCTGTATCTTTTTATTGGAGATTTGAGTCCATTGATATTGAGAGATATTAATTCCAAATGATTGTTAATTCCTGTTATTTTGTTGTTGGTTGTGCATCTGTGTGTGTGTGTGTGTGTGTGTGTGTGAGWGAAAGAGAGAGAGAGAGAGAGAGAGAGAGAGAGAGAGAGAGAGAGAGAGAGAGCGCACTTCCCTTCTTTTGGATTTTCTAGTGTGAGATTATTTGTTGCCTGTATTTTCATGGTTGTAGTTAGTCATTTTACAGTAGGGTTTCTCTTCTAGTAACTTCTGTAAAGCTAGATTTGTGGAGAAATATGTTTGTGTTTTCCTACATTTCTTTAAAGGATTTATTCATTTCCTCCTTAAGGACCTCTATCATCTCCATAAAGTTGGTTTTAAGGTTATTTCCTTGTGCTTCAGATATGTTGGAATATCTGGGTATTGCTATAGTAAAATATCTAGGCTCTGGTGGTACCATATTGTTTTGGCTGTTGTTAATTATCTTCTTTTGCTGTCCTGTAGGCAACTTAGTTTTGGGTACTTATRGGTATAGTTGCTAATTTCTGTGTTGGATAGGTGGATTTTTTCCCTTGATTTCTGTTTCCACTCTGTGTTTCCAACAAGTCTTCTGGCCCTAGTGGCCTGAGGTTCTGATGACCAGAGAGTCCTCTGGTGTCGCACCTGCCTCTACCAGCAAGAAAGACGCAACACAGGGAAGATCTTCTTCAAGCAGTTTACTCAGGATCCTTGAAAAGCTTCTGACCCTGGGGAAATCCCCGCACAGGCTTAAGTACCCTTGTGCCGACCAATTCCAGCAGGCCATGTGGCCTCTGCTGATAGGCAGCTCCAATGCGGAGACAGGAAAGCTGAGCAGGAACAGCCAAATAAGGACTTGTTTACAACAGAGGGAAGGCGGAAGGCAGAGACCAGAGCCGCCTTAAAGGCATGGGACTTTGCAGCCCTCTCCACTCTGGTCTATGTGGGTACCTCCAGGAGGTGGAGAATGGCAGCCTTGTGACCTCTGCTGTTCTGGATGCAGGAATTATCTCTGGGATTCTGGGAACTGGCATGGCTTCTGGTAGAGCACAGCCCTGGGTTCCGGGTTACTGTTGTGGACTCTGGTAGAGCAAAGGCTTCTGCCAGAGTTGCTAGCAGGGGCATGGGTCAGGGGTGTTTTATTGTGTCACTGTTAGGGAAAAAGATATGGCCTAGGATAGTGTTAAAATTCTTTAATGTGCTCTAAACTATGTTTATAGTCATAATTAGTACAAGCTTTACTTATCATTCTTTATATGTTTTCAAGATTAAGCCTAAAGCAACTAACTAAACAACAAGTAAAGTTTGTTTCAAACCAAAAATACCTAATATACAATCCTCAGATTCCTCAGAGAACTACTAAATATGTCATTTAAAATGTTAAATAAAAAGTCTTCCTGTGTTATTTGGAATATAATTTCTGCTCTAATGTATCCTTCTCAGATCTCTGATGATTTTAATAACTACCTATAAATCTATCATATTAACAGCAACATAAAGAAAATTTTATCTTGTTCTTTTATTACTAAAACTTTATTTTTAATTGTGCATTTTATACAGGACAAAAAATTTAAAATARCAATGCAAATAGACTTGCAATTGATTTTTATTTTAATTTATTGTAAATTAAAGTAATTTTTGAAATATATTTCTTCTGGGTAATGCAATGGCTAAAATATACAAAAATAATTACATGTTTCTCAATTCCCTTGAAGGTCAAACAAGTTAAACCAAAACTGTATTAAATAAAAATTAAGTTATTTAAGTTTTCACCTTAAATTATATTGGTACAGCCTAAAAAATTAAGTTGCATCAAACTCTCTTGTTAATAAAATATAATAAAAATTAACACCTTTGAACAATTTTTTCTCTATAAAATTTTTATGGTTTGGTATTGTTCACATTTTATTTCATTTACCATATCAGCTAAATATCAACTTTCCTGTTTGCATGGGAGAGCTCAATTGTTTTCTCCTTCAGGATTTTCTGGGATTATTTCTCAGATACTTCCAAGTAGAAATTACCTAATAGAAGCCTTCTTGAGTTCAAAATTTTTCCAAATATTAAAGATCTCAATTTTTAAATTAATAAATCCTATGTTTAAGAAATATCCCTCAGGACTGACCCTAAAGCCATGTTTCCCCCTGAACCAATTTGACTTATTATCGTTTCAACAACAGAAGAGTACTCTCCTTAGACTGAGCTCCATTTGAAATACTAACATTCTACTTTCTTCCCTTCTCCCCTTTCCACATTAGTGTTACACTGTTGGTCTTTTATATATCTGGTTCTTCTCATAAGTGTTTCCCTAATAAAATCTGTATATATTTAACTATACATTGATGTTTACCTCTTAGAGTGACCAGCAAAAAGACCTACAGAATTTGATATGCAAATTATATATGTTCAATTTAGTCTTAATACATAAGCTTTACATGTAAAACAACAGAAACAAAAACATTATAATCATTACTCTGATGGTATTGATACTTCTCACTTAATAGACACATCTCTTAAGAAATTGTTACACATTTATAATTTACAAGCATCTGCTCATATGTAAAAATTAACAGTTAAATCTATGCAATTAGGCCACAGGTTCCAGAGCTGTTCATGTGCCACAACTCTCCATACCCAAATACTGCCAGGAACCAGCTGGTCTCCCAGGAGTGCTGACAAGCCTTTGAGCACAGCTAAGACCACCATTTCTGCTCAGAGAGACCTGCCCAGACCCCTCAGGACACAGAAACCAAGGAATAGCCTGGGACAGGAACCTTCCGGTTTCTATTTGCGCCAGGAGCTGATCCTGTGCCATAGTTCCAAGAGCTGATCCTGTGCCACAGCACTCAATACCCAAATACCACCAGGAGAGAGCTGGTTTTCCAGGAGTGAATGCACACCAGTGGGCACAGGTAAGACCATCACTTCTGCTCAAATTCCTGGCCCAAGAGAGACCCGCCCAGAGCCATCAGGACACAGGAACCAATAAAGGGCCAGGGACAAGATCCTTCCAGATACTTCTGTGTAACTGCCCACAGTTACATCAAATGGGTTACCTGAAAGGAAAGCTGGGAATGTATGGGAAGGTGGAAAAAAGAGATGGAGACCAAGATAACACCTGCTATTCAAGGACTCAAAGTTTAATGAAGAACTCCCAATATATATAGGCAGGGGTTAAAGTTTGGAAGCTTCTCAGCAGAATCAGTTCAGTTGCTCAACAGGTAGCTAGTGTTTCTCAGGAGACTGCAGATCCTTGAAGAACAATAGGCTTCACCTTTGTCTGAGCACTCCACACTAGGTTTAGGGGATTATGACTGACACAAGGAGTTCCCACTCAAAGACTGGGAGAGGAACTTCACATTGGTCGATGTCAAGTTCCTAACAAGTGGCATGGCACCTCAATAAGGCTCTCTACACTTCTGCACCCCAGAGCTGACCCTGTACCTCAGCTCTCCATACCCAAATTCCTCCCAGAGAACTGGTCTCCCAAGAAATTAATGAAAAGGCTTGCAGAAGGGAAAGCCACAATTAGAGTCAACAAAACCAGCTAACACCAGAGATAACCAGATGGCGAGGGGCAAGCACAAGAACATAAGCAACAGAAACCAAGGCTACACGGCATACTCAGACCCAGTTCTCCCACCACAGTGAGCCCTGGATACCCCAACACATCAAGAAAACAGGACTCTGACTTAAAATCACATCTCATGATGATTATAGAGGATTTTAAGAAGAACATAAATAACTCCATTAAAGAAATACAGGAGAACACAAGTAAGTAGGTAGAAGCACTTAAAGAGGAAATACAAGAACCCCTTTAAGAATTACAGGAAAACACAACCAAATCTCCAAAGCTGGATGCTATTGTGGATTCCTGGTAGTGCTTGCTGAAGTGAGCCTGATATGGCTGTCTCCTGAGAGGCTCTTCCAGAGCCTGACAAATACAGAGGTGGATGTTTGCAGCCTACCATTGGACTGATTGCAGGGTCCCTAATGGAGGAGTTGGGAAAGGGACTGAAGCAGTTGAAAGGGTTCACAGCCCCATGGTGGGAGCAACAGTATGAATCAGCCAGAATTCCCCAGAGCTCCTGGGTTCTGGCCCACCAACAAAAGAGTACATATTGAGGGACCCATGGCTGCATACATGACAGAGGATAGCCTTGTTGGACATCAGTGGGGAGGAGAGGCCCTTGGGCCTGAGGGTGTTTGATGACCCAGTGTAGGAGAATGCCATGGCAGAAAGACAGGAGTGGGTTGGTGGATGGGTGGATGGGTGGGTGGGGGAGCACCCTCATTGATTCAGGGGGAGGGGGATGGGATAGAGGGTTTCAGAAGGGAAGACCTGGAAAGGGGAAAACATTTGAAATGTAAATAAAGAAAATGTCCATGAAAAAGGAAAAAGAAAAAGAAAATGATATAATGTTTTTTAAAAATCTATGTGATTAGTATTAGTTTATAAGAATACTTGGAATGACTTAGAGAGGATGTTCACAAGCAACATCAAAGCAAGCAAGCAGCCAGCATCTTCTCCTAAGACAATGAACACTGTTTGACTTTCTTTGTACATCCTTTGGAGGTTTGAGAACACAAAACAAAGGTACATTTCCCTTATGTACATAAAACTCTTGGATGCAGTTATTTACTGTAACCAAGTGCTTATACACAGAGAATATAGTGCAGAAATACACTGGCCACTTGCCAAGAGAACATGTATACCAAAGAGGAAAAAAATTAAAACAGGGCACACCTTGATATATAAAAAAAAAATGCGTCAGTAGCAATACCAAGGGCAGCAGAGTTTTCTGGCCAGGGTTTAAGATGGCAATGGGGGCCATGTACTCATAGCAGAATAATAAATCTTTAGAATATGCAAAAGGTACATTCTTGTTCTCAGTATGTGTGATAAGGGAGAAGGTTTCCGTTTTTCTGGACGCCCAGGTGCGATTGAGCTGTCAGCAGTCAGAATAATACACCATCTGACCCCACAAGCTCCCTGCTCTCTGTACCCTGAGCAGGCATTTTTCAAAGTATAAATTATTTACAATGGTCTACAAAGTCTCTGGAATGTTAGCGTATATCCCTGCAAAAAGAATAAAAAGAAACCTGAAATAAATATTATAGAAAACATAGAGATAGAGCAGAGGTATACCATGCATATTAAAGGTTGTCCTGATTAGAGGACATAAGAAAATGCCTGTGTTTTTACAAAGAACAAATCAAACATCAGATATCAATTATTTTGTTGTTTAATCCTCTCTTGGCCCTCTCAGGGCATGAATACTATGAAATGGCATCAGACCTTGGAACAACTGACTCTGTGATGGAAGTAACATTCAGGCTGTAAAACTCACCACAGAGCACCACCAGCCAAAACTAAAACAAAGGCCTAATCCATCAAAGTCCAAAGTTATGGAAAGTCTTTAAATGTACTAACCTTGCTTTTGGCTTCCATGGTTCTGCCTTTGGTTAATTGTTCTTGTTAACAAAAGTATATCAGTCCAGGACATGGGTTTTGTGTTTAAAAGTTCACCCCGAGAAAGATTCAGGCTACAATGGGATCTGGAATGTCCAGCGTAGTTGCCAACTCCCTAGTAAAGACTTCCTATTGGTTTAAAGTCATGTGGAACAGTCTTCTCTTGTAAATGTCCTGCAACAGATACCAACATTTAAATATAGGCACTATAATAGGCAATGACTTAAGGTCTCATCATCCGAACATATCTCACAAGTGATAGCAGACTCCTAAGAATTGTGTTACAGGATGACTTTGTATTGACTCTTTCTCCTAAGGAATTTGCAAACACTGAAACAGTTTGCAGATAAGAATATTACCACTTACACTCTTCAGGGAATCTCCGGTGTGAAACTGTACCATGGCGATGTTGGCATCTAGTTTATGGGAGGAAGGAAGAGATTTAAGAAAACTAATAATGTGTATTAAGCACTGAATCAGTAGTCAGGACACTTTCCACAGCAAGTAACAAAATTCTTGATCATCTGAAGATGATCCTTATTCCATATTCTCTTGTGACCAACAATCTGAAGACACGGTATTGGAATCTGTTCAAGAGTACAACCGTGGGTCTCTAAGACATTTGAGTAGCTGTCTCATACCTCCAGACCATGTGTTCCACTGGGAGCAGAATAAGCACTTCGGAGACGTCAACTTCCAAAGCAGAAAGAAAACAAAGAAATCCTGACTCCTGATCAAAAGGGAAATTAACTTACTAGTATTTTCCCAACATCCTCATTCGTGAAGCTCAAATCACATGTGCACACAGTGTCAACCAACCATTGGTGGATGGAGTCGTGGAATTGCACTCTTGGACTAGGTAAACAGGTTTCAGGTCTTGGGACTGGGTAATTGAGGTAAGAATGGTGTCAGAATATTGTTAGCAAAGAAAGAAGAATCTTAATAGGCAACGAGAAGTGTGTGCCACAACTACACTTTTTATAGTAGCAGGCAACACATTTGGCTCTATTGGAACACTGCCCAAAAAAAGTAACTTCTCTTTCCTTCCAAAGTAATGCAGCTGTACAAATGTGAGCTGAGGTTCACTGACTGACCTTGATGCTGACACAATAAAGCTCCAGGAGATCGCTGCCTGTGCACTTTCAAGGTGTTCAGAGCGTGAGTCATGAGACTTGGAAGATTGCTGTCAGCATTGCGAACTTCCGCCACAAGGGAATAAGCCTTTGCTTCAGTCTCTAGAAGAGAGTTATAGTAGAAAATGCAGCTAAATGGAGCGAGTGCATATTTCAGGCTCCCTCTGCAGACCAGCTCCCCAGCACTAAGCACAATTCACTGCACTAATCTGATCAAAGGCTAACTGCAAAGAATTTCTAGGCAGGCAAGTTAAACCCCGATTATTCCCAAAAATAGAATGGCCAGTTTAGATTATATCACACACACACACACACACACACACACACACACACACACACACACACACACACAAGAAATAAAGAAAAAAGCAATAAACATCATCTTGGCTTTAAAACTAATAAGGAAATAGTTCAGCCTAGATTGAAGCGATTTACTTTGTCTTTGGTTTACTTTGACTTTCTTATAATTTCACTTGAATGGCCTACTATAAATAGTATCATTAGAATACAGGATCATTTCCAGTCCATCCTGCACTTGCAGAGCTTTAAGAAGAAATCTGTTGTTTCTATACCATGAGCTAATTATCTACAGTCCCTGATCCTGCGTCAAACATGTTACGGACCTGAGACAGGAAATAAGCAAAGGAGTCTTCACAGCTTGTAGATTGTACCCCATGACAAGGGGATGTGGAGAAGCAATGCAGAAGGGAAGTGTGAATATGTGGTGCAGTGTGAGAGAAAGCTGCTGCACATGCTTTGGACAGAGTCTGGAGCCAGACTAGAGGGATGCAGAAATGGCCACATACACGTATCAGCTACAACGAAGAACACTGTTCTTCCTCTGGGCACAAAAAAAAAATGTGATTTTTGACTACCAGGGAGATGTTCTCAGAGGCTAAGAAATGGAAAGCTGAGAAGGGCATGCCACAAGCTACCACCGAGAAGCCAACTTTGTTTCCTGTCACCTTCTTGTTCCTTGACCAGGGTGAAATCACATCACTGTTGTGATCACATAAATCACATAAAGTCAGAATGCTGCAGAACGGATACTGTGGATTCGGCTTCAACTGTCAGAGCCCCCACACTTAGCTTTTCCTTAAGTAAATTCCAACGGGTATGGGAATAAAGAGTTGGGGGACACAAAGCTCTCCCTTTACTTATTCTGTCTTTCCAACTGCTACATATGATGCACTACTGGTTCACACCTCTATTAAGGTATCAAAACACAAGGAGCTAAACTTCAAGCTGTTAGCATACACAATCTCTGGGGCCCGGGCATATTCAAACATCTATGATATCATTAACACAATCAAAGTAATAGATGTCTCCATCTTCACCCAATGTTTATTTTGCACCATTTTGTTTAAGAACTAAGAAGCTGTTTGTTTATTTTTATAAAAACACTTTATATGAGAACTCTCTCTTTGAAGTGCTCACAACCATGTTTGTTTAGTCTGAGCACTGTCATATAGCAGATCTTTAGAGTTTAGTTACCTAGTTTAAAACACCCATTTCCCCTAACCTCTAACCTGAGGAAAACACCACTATATTTCCTACTTCTACGTATATGCATTTATTTTTAATACCGTATGTAAGGAGACTTGTAAATTTATCTTTCTGGCAATAGGATTTGTATTTTTTGTTTTTGTTTTTCCAAAATGTTAAGTAAGATATCCTTTGGGTTCCATGAAAGCCATGTTGTCATGAATGTTAATTTTTAATGAGACAAATTAACATTCCATCATGAATGTGTAAGTCATCCTTTTTTATTAATTGTTGATAGACACTTAGGTAGTTTTAGCTGTAAAATATTAAGAATAATACTGGGATAAACAAGAGATTGTATGTACACTTGAGATCCAAATTCCAATTTTTTTGATAGCTCAGAGGAAATATTGCCATAGAAGTCTGTTAACTTTTTGAGGGCCCCCCTACTATTGTCTATACCACAGTGTTATTTAATATTCCCAGCAGTGAAGTCCAAGTGTATTAACTTTTCTACAACCTCACCAACAGTTGTCCCTTATTTCTTCGTTTTATTTTTAATTTAGCCTTATAGATAAAAACTTGATTTTCCTACAGTTTTGTTTTTGCTTTCCATGGTGACCAGTGAGTTTGTGTACTGTTCATGTGCTGATATCTATTTGTATGTTTTATTTGAAGAAATTTGTTAGCAAATTCTTTGGCCATATTTTAACCAGACTATTTGAGGTTCTTGCTCTTAGGTTACAGGGGTTTATTTTGGAAGTTAATTTATTAATAGGTTTGTGAAAACTTCTTCCATTCCACAAGTACCTTTTTGTTCTGTTCTTTCCTTTGAGTTCTACACCTCTCTATCATTGCCTTTATTAGAGAGAGAGAGAGAGAGAGAGAGAGAGAGAGAGAGAGAGAGAGAGAGAGAGAGAGAGAAGAGGGAAGAGAGAGGAGGCAGGAGGGAGAGAGAGGGAGAGCCAAGCAGGGAGAAAAACAAGAAAAATTTCCCCTACATCATCTTCTGGAGTTTTATCATTCCGGCAAGTCTTATCTTTAAAATTATAGTATTAATACATTTAAGTTGACATTGCAGAAGTGGTAAACATGGCCTGGTCACACGTACATCCCAACACCATTTGACCCAGAGAGAACACGTGTTCAATCATATGTTTAAATTCCTTTACAAAGAATGACTGACTATTCCTTTTACACTTAATTCTGTTTAATATTTCGATGTTTATCTTTATAGTAATGTATTAATTTATACAATTTCATAATACATTTTGAAATCAGAAAGTATGATATCTCTACTTTCCTTAATATCACTTTGGATATTGCTGGGTCCTTTGCAGATCCATTTGAGCTTCAAACACATGACCTATTAATGCTTTCCCCACTGTTATCAATGCAAACAGATATCACGCTAAGTGGAGTTCTCCACGTCCACAACCCTATTATTTCATTTACTGAAGAAAAGAGAAAGTATAAAGTCTGAAATTCATTCTTTACATGGATCCCGAAACTCTCACATTAGTTGTTTGTTTTTCATCAATTTAATAGTGGTGTATCTCCCAGAAAATAAAATCCTCTTATTTGAAGACTGTGGTGTAATGAGGTTTGCAAGGCTTATATATCAGTGTAACTATACAACCAGCAAGTAATGAAGCTTTTCATTACACCTAATGATTCCCTAATGGTTTTCTCCTGTCATTCCTCCACCCTCAACCTCACCCCAAGCAAGAACCAATTTGACTGTTATCTGTATACATTAATTTTATCTCTTCCAGAACAGCACGTAATGGAATCATCACATACTTAGGGTGTTTTGTGCTGACACTCCATTGAGCTTAATGTCACTGAGACTCATTTGTGTTATCTATTATCAATAATTCATGTCTACTCGGTGCTGGGCAGTTTTCTATGCATGGATGTTATAATTTATCAAATCACCTGATAAAAGACATTTGGGTTGTTTGTAGTTCAGGAGATTATGAATACATTTCTCTGGGAATTCTTATATAACATATTACATAAGTATTTATTTTCAGACTACTTTATAACTAGATCTCCTAAATTATCTGATGAAGTTTACATAACTTTCTAAGAAACTGCTTACATGGTTCTTCAAAGTGGCAACAATGTTATATTCCCACAAGGGATGCATTCAGTATCCACTGGCTTCCTGAATTACTCAGATCTTGAGATTATCTTTGGGAAATTTTGTTTTTGATGCTTGCCATTTTTTGTGGGAATTAGTTCTTATTGATCTTTTAACTTTTATTCATTGACAAGTCAGTGAACATCTTTTTATGTATGCATTGGCTATTTTTATTTTCTTTTGTGAAGTGTCTTATAGTGTTGTCTCCTAAACATGGACAGTAAAAGATTTGTTTTCTTGATAAAACTCTTTGGTCAAATATGTGTATTGGTAATACTGTTTCCTTATTTGTAATTTGTCTTTTATTTCATTATTGCATTTTGTTTTTCAGAGGGGTAAAGAGGGTGTAGTTTGCCATTTAATTTCCTCAATAGCTTATAGTGTTTGTCGGGAGCCATAATGGGACAAGCTAATATACTAGCAGGTGATCATCCTGAAATGCCTGCTTTGGATTCAGCAAGGCAGTGTGGGACTAATTTTAGGAAAGATTCCTGCTATTAATATGCTTTTCCTGTTATTATTAAACATACATAATAATCAGTAAGTAATAGCACACCTCTTTGGAGCAGATCTCTGCAGATCCACGGAGATGTACTGTCTTATAGTGAAGCTATGTAGACAAATAGGTGACTTAAGTTTTAATGATGATCCTATAAGAATTCCTAAAATTATACATGTGATTATTAAGTTTTTTTATAATGGGACTGCTACTAGGATCTTTTTCTGATAGTCAAGACTGCAATGAGAACTCTGCCAGTCTCCCAAGTGTCACAAGTTAGTGGCTCTTAGATGGCAACCAGACAAGAGAAGTCAGACCGGAAGAATTGAGTGAGAGGAACAGAGCTGAGAGAAGAACTGAACTGAGAAGTTTTTAGTCAGAAGAGAACAAGATTAGAAGGCGAATGCAGAGTGGAATTACTTAGAAACTATAGGTAATATAAAATAACTAAGAGAACAATGTACAGGAGGTAGAGGGGGGAAAGGAAAAAAGAGAAGATGTTGCAGAGAGCAGAAGGCGCAGGCAGGCTTCTCCTTACCATGGGACAGTCCCATGGTAAGGACAAGGCAGGCTTAGTCTTATTAAGAGTAACAAAGCCTTTTTCTTACAAACATGGATTTAATTCATTTAGCATTGGAAGGGTGTGAAAGCTGTTTCTTTCTCGATGCAATAAATATTGGAGTCCATTTTTCATCCAGAATGAGTGAGTTCTTTCTGCACCGGTGCTTGGTCTTTTGCTCCATATGCATATGTAAGTATGGATGTGCGTGTGTAAGTATGTAATTGTGAAAATGTAGGCATGTTTGTGTGTAAGTATGAAATTGTGAGAATGCATGCAAGCTGGGCCAAGCTGACTACGTGAAAATATGTATGAAGCTGTATGTATAAATTTATGTGAGATTATGCATATTCACTTATGTAGAAGTTTTTCTTTCTGCAAGTGTTATTTTCTTCTCCTGGCTTAATAGAAGTTTATTGCTCCTAACTTCCTCCTAGACTGACAAGCAAGAGTCTTCTGGACAATAGGGAAAAGGCTCTAGCAACTAATCCTTTACTTAATCTCCTGCTGTTTTAGGATGAGGTGTTAAATGCCTGAGACTGCAGTCTCTGGCTTCAGAGGAACACAGAAGGCAGGTCTGCTATGTTAGCCTAGTAACTTAGATTTAGATAAGTAAACCTTTTAATATACAGCAACCCTAAATTTTCTGTAAGACAAAGTCTTACCCCACCGACGCTCTTCCCCTCTGCTGCCTCAAGAAGGAACAAGAAGAAACACCTCTGCTGGGGCTGGCTCCTGGGAAGTGTTGAAGAAAATATTGAGCTGAACATTTGCGATACTAAAGGGAACTTTCTTTAAGCGTCTTGTCGTGTGAAGAAAACAAAATACTAACTTTTGCTGAAAGCAAGATTTTTAAGAGCTACTGAGAAAACCACAAGTGATCTGTGTTTGCTAATTGGTCTTATCCTCATGAAAAGAAAGTTTTCTTAGACCTTTGGGACAAGAGGTTTGCAATGAAGTAAGTGACTCCTCTGCTCTGATATGACACAAAACTGGCTACCCACCTGAATGATCAATAATACTTGAAATGGACGAATTTGAGGACCTTAAGACTGGCTTTCATTGTAATACTGGAACTAGCAGATTGGGCGGGGAGGGGGGGAGGACGATTTTGTTTCGTTGTTCATTTTGGTTTTTTAAAACAGGGTTTCTTTCTGTGACCCTCGCTGTCCTGGAACTCACTTTGTAGAACAGACTGGCCTCGAGCTCAGAAAGATCTGCCTGACTCTGCCTTATGAGTTTAAAGGCATGCACCACCACTATTCAGCTGGACAGAATGTTTTGAAAGGGTTTTCATCCCAAGGGTAGATAAAGAATTTGGAGAGGGAAGGAGGAAGAGTGGAAAGGATGCAAATGTAATGTATATGAAATTCTCAAAAAATTAACTTCCTTTTTTAAAAGAATGTGAAAGAAAATGCAACATAAAGCAATTGCTCTATAGGAAGGAAAGGTGAAGCCTGCAGTTCTAGAAGGTCAGAATTCAGTCAGGGTCAGAGAGAATCAGATCTAGAACATAAAGGAGGAAGAAACCCCTGAAGCACTTCAAGTTGAAAAAGGTTTTGAGGCTACTGTCTTGGCTATCCATCGGCAGAGCTATTTTATGCTCATTACTTCTAAGTTATCAATATGTATAGGACACCGCATGCTATAGGTGCACCAATGTGTTTGCTATCTTTAAATATACTAGATTTCTGTTAATTCAACGTAAATTGAAAAATCAACTTGCTGATTTCTACATATTAAAAAAAATGTTGAAATGTTTTTAAAGATTAATGTATTTTTACGAGTTTCAGTGTTTTGCTGCATTCCTGTATGTATGTGCACCACACACATGTCTGGTGCCCTTAGAGGTCAGAAGGGCCTCAGATCACCTGGGAGTTGAGTTACAAATGGTTGTGATTTGCTTGGGGGCTGGGAAAAGAACCTGGGTCCTCTGGAAGAATAGACTGTACTTTTAACCAGCTAGGCATCACTCCAAACTCCAACTGTTAGAAATGTTTATTGGAATGAAATTTAATCTATGAAAATGGAAGAAAGTTGATAGCTTATAAAATTTTAATTTCTCAGCCTAAAAGCATAATGTCTCTCCATTTATTTATGCTTCCTTTAATTTCACTCAGCAAAGTTTAATAAATTTGGGGCTATAGGATTTGCATATTTGTTAGTGAACTTAGAGTTACATTTTTCCATAGTTACCATTAGCATGTAGTAATGTAGTTGGTCCTTAATAATGGTCATTATGTGTTAAATAGAATCTTTTTAAAAATCTTTTTTTTAATCAATTAATTAGTTAATTGGGTCTCATCCTGGAATTTAAATGGTTCCTAAATAACTAAAGTCTGGTGTCCTATCAGGAAAAGGGGCACAGAAAAATGCTCATAAGAAGTTGAGATTAATGTGATGTTTGAGTCCAGTGGATTCTTACAGGGTTAAAGAGTCTTCCCTGAGGCTGACACAGAAGGTGACTCTATTATCAGTGCTCTCATTGTTTACATGGATGTCTCAAGTGCTGAGTGAGAGGCAGGAGCTTCCTTTCCTAGTTCTTTGGACTTTTCTCCTTCCTGTTGTGGGTCATGCTGCAGTCCAAGGATGCTCTCACTCTCCAACCAGTTTCTTTGCCACAAAGTCATCTTGCTGAATATCAGCTCCATTCTTGTGTGTGATTAAGAACATCTATACCCATCACTGCTATCCTCATTTTCCCAGTGTGGTCTGAATTGCAATCTTTTTTTTTCTTTTTTTTCTTTTTTTTAAATTTATTTTTTATATTCGTTGTTTACATTCCAAAGGCTTTCCTCTTTCCCAGTTCCCCCTTCACCATATGTCCCATAAGTCCTCTTCCCTCCGCCTATTCCCCAATCACACCCCCCCCACACACACACACCATTTCTCTGTTCTGATACTCTCCTACAAAACTGGGTCCAGTCTTTTCGGGACCAGGGTCCTCTCCTTCCTTCTTCTTGGGAATCTTTTGATTTGCTAATTGTGCCTTAAGTATTCAGAGCTTCTGGGCTMATTAATATCCACTTATCAGTGATTGCATTTCATGTGTATTCTTTTGTGATTGGGTTAGCTCACTTAGGATGATATTTTCTAGATCCAACCATTTGCCTACAAATTCCATGAATTCCTTATTTTTAGTTGCTGAGTAGTATTCCATTGTATAAATATATCACATTTTCTGTATCCATTCCTCCTTTGAGGGACATCTGGGCTCTTTCCAACTTCTGGCTATTATAAATAAGGCTGCTATGAACATAGTGGAGCATGTGTCTTTATTGCATGCAGGGGAATCCTCTGGGTATATGGCCAGGAGTGGTATGACAGGGTCCTCTGGAAGTGTCATGCCCAATTTTCTGAGGAACCGCCAGACTGATTTCCAGAGCAGTTGTACCATTTTGCACTCCCACCAACAGTGGAGGAGTGTTCCTCTTTCTCCACATTCTCACCAGCACCTGTTGTCTCTTGAGTTTTTAATCTTAGCCATTCTGACTGGTGTGAGGTGGAATCTCAGGGTTGTTTGATTTGCATTTCCCTGATGAATAATCTTATGGTGGAAGAAGATTGTTCCCAAATACTCCTTTTTCAATTTGGCTGTGCTTCCTTGGCCCTAAAACCAGTAATAACTTGATTTCTTAAGAGTCCTATGCTACACATTTTGCAAGTTATCCACTTTGACAAACTAATAATTGTTTGTGCAAATATTGCCTACCTAACAAAGGACATTTTATAGTACTAAAATAATCTGCATACAGATATGTATTTAAAAATCCAAAAATACCTTATAATAGCGTCTACAAAATGAAGAAAAACATCTTTCAAATAAATAAAGCCAGAATTTACTACTGGCAGAGTGATTTGTAGATGGAAGATAAAAGACATTTCCCCCAAGTAAAAACAATAATATTAGAAATGTTAATAAACACAAAGAATTGAAAAGTACAAATGGCAAGTGAAATTACTATAAAACTCCAGATTCAAATAAATGTTATAAAAGGTCACTGATTACCTAAGGCAGTCATGACAATGATATCTGGTGGTATTATATCATTAAACAATGGATAATGTATGACACAACTAGCAAGGAAAATGGGGGGAGGCTGGGAACACATTGTTGGAAACTCATTACACCTGTTCTGTTCTGACATGAAGATAATGTCATTAATTTAAAAATAGCACACTGGTTGGTGAAATTGAGTATGACTGCAACCAGATTTGAATGCAGATACTTTCTATGGGTGAATTAATAGAAAAATAAAAGGACTTCAACTCTCCCTCACAAGTGGAACAAGTAAACAAATTATGATATCTGCTTAACAATAACAAGGAAGAAAGTATTGATTCATGTAACAGAATGCATGAACAAGTCCGCTAACCCAAGAGAAGAACCGACTCAATGAAATCACACCCTGTATCATTTCCACAACATTCTGCAAAGGGCAAAATGATAGAGATGGCAAACTGATCAGCAGTTGCCAGGGCTACGGGTCAAAAGAAGGATGTTAGCAATTCGGAAAATTTTAGAGGTGGTAAAAGTATTCTATATTTTGATTATGATGAAAGTGGTTGTATGTCTGAATGTATTTACCAAAACTCACAAAACCACCCACCAAAACCTGTGAATCTTACTGTATGTGAGGTATAAAACTGTACCTTATTTTAACATGAAAAGAATTAAATTTCCTTTTTATATGAAGCAGATATAGAGACCTCATTTTAAAATTTTTAAGTAAGGCTCAATTGTGAGAATCAAAACAAAAGAAAGCAATTAGACAAAAGGTCTAATGATAATATTTTTTAAAACAGCTACCACAGATGTTCAGTCATACCTTTCTTTTTGTTTTTGACTTATTTTTTATTGAATATAATCTTCATTACATTTCAAATGCTAAAACCTTTCCCGGATTTCCCCCTCCCGGAAAACTCCCAACCCCTCCTCCCACCCCCTGCCTCTAAGTATATGCCCCCTCCACCTGACCTACTCCTACCTGCCCCCCCTTGACTTCCCACTGTTGGGACATCTATTGAGCTTACACCTGTCCAAGAACCACTACTCCCACTGATGCCCAACAAGGCATTTCTCTGCCACATTTTTGGGTGGAACCATGTGTGCCCCTTGGTTGATGTCTTAGTCCCTGGGAGTCCTGGGGCATCTGGGTGGCCGACATCACTGTTCTTTCTATGGAGCTGTAAACCCCTTCAGTTCCTCTGGACCACCCTCCAACTCCTCCACTGGGGACCCCATGCCTCTGTATGTGTAAGGCTCTGGCAGTACCCCTCCACAGAAAACCATGACATGCTGCTTTCAGTATGCACTTCTTGTTGTCCATAATAGTGTCAGGGTTTGATGACTGTTTATAGGATGAATCCCCAGGTAGGGCAGTCTTTGGGTGGCCTTTACTTCAGTCTCTGCTCCACACTTTGTCTCCTTTATTGCTCCTGTGAGTATTTTGTTCCCTTCCTCAGAGGAACCCAAGCACCCACTTCAGTCCTCCTTCTTGAGCTTCCTGTGGCCTGTGAATTGTCACTTGTAACTGTAATTGTAACAGTCATACCTTTCAAAATAGGTTAATATTAAATTTCTATGTGCATATTTTATGACATGAAACTTAAGACATCCACATTTGTGTGGATCAAAACATCAATCATCTGTTTGCCAGAACAGTTCTAAGGCACGTGTGGGAGGACATATTATCTACCACAACTTCATTTCAACTCACATGGCCAAAAATATGTACCTTATACCCAGGGTGGCTATGTGTTGGAGCAAGCATTTGTATACACTATCAGCAATGCTTCAGAGAAAAGCGCACCACTTCAGAACATTTGGTGAGTGTAACCCCAGATATACTGCAACTAACTATGATCTATCAAGAGCTTGAATGGAAAACAGTATTTATGGTAGTCTTCTCTAAACATGACCCATCTAGTCTGTCCTCTAGTTGCTTAAAAATGTATCACTAAGCTAAAATGGGCCATCCAAGGGAGCAGTATACCTATACGACATCACTGTAGGCTCTACAAATTGATGCAATTGAATTGCTTTTAGATACCTATAGGTTATATAGGTGATAAGAAAACAACTCAATGAGATTCAGTGTTTTTGCCAAGAGCATTGCTCACTTTGGCAAATGCTGTCTGCTTTTTCAATATAATATACAGTGTGCCTCCCTGGTCAACATTTATGACCAGAAAGTCAGACTGAACTTATTGCCGTGTATTTTTCACTTGGTGCTAGAGATATTAAAGACAAGACAAGCCCAGCATCTGCCACTGTGCTTGGGGTTAAAGAGCAGGTATTTCTGACCTTGGTCGTGCATGAGCCGTCCTACTCCTAGCCACTTTGCCCTCCTATCATTGCTCTCAATGCATCATATTCCCCTGATCTCATCAACTCAAGCTGTTAGGCTGCTTTGTAATAATAATACTTCAGAAAACCCGAGATACAGGTAACTTCAAAATCTGTCCGTGTCTGGGGACCAGTGATGGGTTTCATCATGAACTAAATAAGGCAAAAATGTGTCTTGTGCTCCAGCTGTGCAAAGTTAAATGTTAAGAAGACAGAGGAGAATGCAAGCGACAGATGCTTCTGCCTATCCTTTAATATCTCTCCAGAGAATTGTTACCAAATTCATCAAATTGAAAAATAAGTATGAGTATTTCCTTTAAAGTCATCCTCTTCCCTGGATCACAGCCAAATTAGTGGTTATCTTTTCTGTCAAAAGTAGAATTAAGAAATCATTGAAACATGAAGAGTCAGTCAAAGAAAATAAAGTGGAAGGGGAGAGTGGAGAATAGAAACTTTTCTATCAGTTTGAAAAGTTGTGTAATGCAGAATTAACTTACTATAAACACATGCATGAAAACCAAATAGATGAAAAAGTTGTGCCTTCCCACTGACACTTACTTTCTTATAGCTTATCTATGAATATAAATAGATGTTCTTAACTTACAGCCTGTTATACCCTTTGTTAAGGCCAGAAGGAATAAAGCAAACGAAGCAAGATATAATGGTTCTAATATTACCCCACATCTATTAAACCTTGTATGCAGTTGTCATGACATATCCAGTCTAGGCTCTACTCTCTAACTTCTCTTTTAATTAAGAAATTCTAAATTCTCTTTTAATGGAACTCTTTGGGGTTATATTACGATGATGTCATTGTCAAGTAATTACACTGGAACAAAACTGTGGTAAAATTTCCATTCTAAGTCAGTCAAAAAATAAGTAGCAGAGAACTATATTATCATAAGAAAGTAGCTTTTTGTGCATTATTTTGAAATTTTCATGAAGAGAGCCCATTGTAAATATAAATGTATGTAAGGATGGTGTGTGTGTGTGTGTGTGTGTGTGTGTGTGTGTGTGTGTGTGTGTGTATACATTTTGTGCAGGTATATGTGAGACCCTATGGATAGGTCAGAAGTGCATGCTCAGTCCTGTCCAATGACTCTTCACCTTATTGCTTTGAGATAGAGTCTCTCCCTGAGTATGGAGTTCAGCTGTCTGTCAGCAAGGCCCAGTAAGCCTCCTGTCTCCACCTCCCACAGCACAGGGCTACAGCTGCATGTTGCCATGCCCAGCTTTTACAAGAGTTCTGGGACTTAGATGCAGGTTTTTGTGTTTTTTCGTAGCAAGCACTCTTTCATTCTAAGTCCTCCAACCCATGAAACATACTATCTAACATAGCTCATCATTACAAAACACACTATAAACTACAAACAAACTTCCAGTTTTACCTATTTCATTGATCCTTAGCTATAAGGGGCATTTGCACTCTGACATCAAAAACAACTCCTGTTCATTTCCTTTGGTTTTTTTCCCCAAAATAAAGGTAAAGAATCTTTACACTTAATCTGTAGGTGTGTAGATGGACCTCTATCCACCTTTGAAGTGAACTGAATCTTAAAATTACACTCATAAATCTCAGATCCATGTGCATTTAATTTTATTATATTTAAAAAATCTGAGAGGAGTGAAGATTTCTGAGGCTTTTCTTTTCTTAAGGAAAGTAGGCAGTGGACTATGTGGGTGTGTGTACAAGCACAAAACACACATGTATGTAAAATGAAGAAAAATCATGCGTAAAACAGTCCTTAAAATAAGTTGGCTTACTTTCAAAGAGAAAGAATGACAGTTGGAATACTAACACAACTTAAAAGAGTAATTCACATATTAGAATTGAAATGGAGAGAAAAAATAACTTTAGCTTTTCTTTCATCTTTTCTGAAAGGCTAGTAGGATCTGTCCAGAAGCAGAGCTATGTTTTCACAATCCTATAGAGCCCAAATAGGATAAGTCCCTCTATCTGCAACTGGAGAAATGATACTTATCAGATTAGTGAAATATATTTTATCAAAACACCTTTTTTAAAAAAATATTTCCTGCAATGCATAACCATTCCCTTCCCCATAAAGGCTTCATTTTCCCCAGATTTCTCTGACAGCCAAAAAACCACAATGGGCTGCCTGACTGATTATACCCTAGGAATATTTGTGTAGCTTGTGATGGCAGCAAACTACTTAGAAGAGGAGACAGATGATACAGCAATGGAATCCAGCCTGACTTAAGCCACATGTAATCCTTGGCATCTCCTAAATCACAGGGTAAGATTAGTCAGTGATAACAATTCTTCAACTGTCGGCAGCTGTCTGAAGACTGCATTATCCTCCTGAGTGAACTGTCAAATTTAGGAACTTTATGTATTGACCTACTAAATATATTACTCTTTAGTCCTTCACCATTTAATAAACATTATCAACTACTGTTATGGTTTTATTTTACTTTTATTGTTTTTAGCTGAGATATGTGCCAGACAGGTGGTCATGGTAAATGCTTAGTTGAAAGCAACATTGAAAGACAGAATTACCATCTCAAGCCAAAGCTCACACAATGTCCATCTTCTGTCCATCTGTGTTTTGAATAATTTCCAATTCAAATGAGAAAGGGACATGTTTTCCTTCTGGAAAAAAATAGAGCAATTTCAGACTTCTTAAACACTATCTCAAGTTTTAGCTTTAAAGAAACAAGTAAATTTCCCTTGGGTTTTTCCCCCCTTTGTGTTAAAACTGTTAACCCAAAATTCCATGCAACATAAAATTCTTTTTGTTTTGGGTTTTTGTTGTTGTTGTTGTTATTGTTGCTGTTGTTGTTGTTGTTGCTGCTGTTGCTATTGTTGTCTTTGGTTTTGGTTTGGTTGTTTTGTTTTGTTTCCATTTCCGATGAACAGAGGAAATTTGCATCCATAGTCACAGAGCATAAAGCATCAGATACTGTGCAAATACATCATCATGGTATACCTTTCCACATAGCTTTGCATCTCATTAGCATCCCAGGATTGCAGCCTGTACTTAGGACCTTCTGTGTGGCCTGCTTTTTCACTAAAGAGTGATGCACAAGTACCAACCTTAAGCCAAAAGTTAATTCTGCTCTCAGGAATCTTCCTGGAAGTCTCCCCCCACATCCAACTGTTATTTCTTCATTGCTTCTCTCCCAAGATGTAAGATAAATTGAAGAATATTACTCACTAGCAAATGTAATTATCTTGCAATGTGACACTGTAAATCTACCATAGGTAAAAAGATATAGGAACCCTCCCTCTCTGTTTCTAATGTTTCTAATGTGGTCCATGGCCTAACAAAAACACTGTGCTCTAGGCGTAATGAAAATGCGTGTGCTCAGAAGCATAACTGAAGTTTAAAATGTTACAGCATTTCAGATACAAAACTCGCCACAGCAGAGATGACACTTTCTCCCCAAAGGCCCAAAGTATCCGACTGTTAATGTCAACCTTCCAAAAGCATGCACAGAAGATTCTGGGTTCACCCAGAAGCCAGTAGCATTGCTATAAAAAGAATATCACGGTCCACAGCTGGAGCAAGAATTAGAGAGAAAAGGTCTGTTTCTGTTTTAAATTTTGTGCAGAAATATCTGATATGACTTAGCAGATAAGGGATGAAAATAGCAACAAGTCAATTTAAGACCTCCCCATAATAAATGTTAAATGTTTTTTTTATAAATCTGAGGATACTTTGCTCAATTTAAAGCTATATCTTGATATAATATTTAATTTTAATTTTTCTTTATTTTGGAAAACTTGGTATACACATATGATGAAATATCATCATACTTGTTACCATTTTTCCTCTAACTCGCCCCATCTCATTTTCTTCCATCATTCCCTCTCCTTAACATGCCTTAAAAATTACTATATCTAGCTAATGTTGACCATATGTACACCATTATGGAGTCATCCATTAAAACATGGGAAAGCTCCCAGTTGCCATATCCTCAATAAAGAATAATCATTCCCCCGGCAGCTAGCCCACTGCCAAAAGTCGCTTCTGTATGGGACAGGGCATAGAGATCTTCTACAACAGGATTTTGGTCTTAGTCTTTTGTAGGCTTGGACAAGCCGCCCCAGCTGCTGAGAGCTCATAGTTGCCACAGCCATACCAAACCAGAAGACTGCACTGCAGAGCCTTCCTCCCCACTCTCTGACTCTTACCATGTTCCCTGGCATTTGGTGAAGCAGAGTAGTTACGAGAGATACCCCATTTAGTGCTGAGCACACATTCTTAGGCTAACTACTCACCTCTCTATTAATCGCTTTTTACCACAAAAAGAAGTTTCTCTGACCATAGCTAAGAGCAGCCTGGGTCTTGGGTATAAACATAATTTGTAGAAGAAGATTTAATGAGCATTTTGGGGGAAAAGAAGCAACTCCAGGTTCCCCACAGGACACCGCAACTTCACAGCCACTGACTTTTGACCATAACCAAGTATGATATCTCTCCCTGTGAAGCAACCTACAAGCCAATCAGCAATTAGTTGGTCCATAACAGTTGAATGACTAAGTGAGCTAATTAAACACATCTTGCAGGACTGCAGCATGATATTTTAAACTTCATATAAAGAGAAATCTAAACATAAAACAACACTGACAATATAGAAATATTCACATTGAAGTAAGGGTTTTGATTAATTTTCACCATCAATAGCATTTGTATTTACTTATCCACCATAAAATTTAAAATAAAATAAAAAAGACGGGCTAGAAACTAAGGAGGAAAAAACATAACACATAATAATTAGAATGATCCAGAGAACTGAGTGCTGTCGATTAAGAGACTTGTTTTGGCAAGAAAACTTTGCCCACCGTGTGGAAGACAGTGAAGTAAAGTGTAAAAGAAGAGAATTTAAAAATTGGATCCATCGAATAACAAGAGCGCCCAAGAAAGAAATCCATTGATGTCGATTGATTCCTCATCTGTCTGCAAAAATCCAAAGTTATTGCAAAACAGTCCCTGGAGCCCATGATGTGGGGGAGAAAAGCTCAATGTAGAAGAGATGGAACACAATAAACTGAAATCTGCAAAGGTTAAATTGATGACATCACTGAAACATGTGTCCGTTTAAACACTTCTGACTGACATCACTGACTGACTTGCAGGGACAGCTTGTATACCCCTTCCTCATCATACACAGAACTGTCCATTTTTCTGGTGGAACTCAGAAACAAACAGGAAATCTACATGAGCCAGCAGATCAAAATGGTCTTCCCTATTTGATGCTCTACAGCACAAGTTAGGTGGTAAAATTTAAAAAAAGAAGGAATAGAAAAACAATTAAAAGTAAATCCATATCAAAGTAAGAAATTAATGCCATGTGCCACATGGAAAGTGATACTAATTACTGCCATTATCAAGGCACATCCACTAGGGACATCAGGTTGACCAGCATGAACTCTCTTGGTGAACCCCTGACCTCTGACACTCAAAGACTCTCCAGGCCCTGCTTTGAGTCAGGGCAAGACAGAAGCTATTGTTCCACTGGATCACTGGAAGTGCCCTGTCTCCGAGAAAGTTCAATTCCTAATTCACTAGGAGCAATATGGCAACTTGTTGCTTGCAGAGGGCTCTGAATGGTTCATTTTAACAAAGAAGAGGCTAGCTCACAGAAATCTTTCTCCTTTAAAAGGAACATTGACTTAACTTGTCTAAATTACTGATATTAGCAGTTGCCCCTGGCACCTGTGGGAGTGAATACAAATGATTATATAAGGGGAAGCAGAAATAATAATACCCCAGCAAGGAAGAAAAACTGAACAAAAGCAAAATAATAGCTTCTATTTTGTGCTCTTGCCTAATTTAGTCAACATTTCCATTGTTTTTTCTGTATTTCTAATTTTTGATTATTGACAAATTTACTTCACTTATTAAGCTACTGTGGTGTAACTTCTGGCAAGAAGTAAGTTTTATGACCATCCCTTTCTTTTCTACACCTAAAAAGCATTTCTTTTCTAGACTTCTACATCTCACATCCCCAGTTGTAGTTTCCTCTTCATACATCTTTTCAGCTTCCCCCAGTCCTTCAATTTGCAAATATTAATGCCTTAGCTTTTAGAAATATGTTAAAAGTACATTTTCCCCATTTGATACCCTAACACTATTATCTCTGAGAATTCTCAAATATAAGTGATTTTTATAAGTGATAAGTGATAAGCCCTAGTAAAGATAAACCTCCAAGCGGACTCACATAAAACAAAAACAAAACAAAAGGTAGGAAACTAGAAGACATACCCATCTCCACAAAACACAATGATGTAATGTGAAGAATACGATACAACTTACCATGGCATGCTCACAAACTCCCAACTAAAAGGGTTGAAATGTTTGAGAAAGAATTCAGATCCCTGTTTTTCATTGGGATCAATGATCATATTGAGGACTCAAAAGCAGATGAATGAAATAAGAAATGAAATCATATGATTCCCGAGAAGAAGGGAGGAAAGGGCCTAGGTCCTGAAAAGACTTGATCCAGTATCGTAGAGGAGTACCAGAACAGAGAAATGGGAGAGGGGTGACTGGGGAAAGGGTGGAGGGAAGGGGACTTAGGGGATATATGGTGAGGGGGGAACTGGGAAAGGGGAAAGCATTTGGAATGTAAACAAAGAATATAGAAAAAAATTTTCTAAGAAAAAAAAAAGAAACTGAAAAAAAAAAAAGAAATGAATTCGAGACCTAGACAAGTTACCACACTGAATATAATGATCAGCGACTTAGAGAAGAAACTAAAACCTTCAGTAAGGAAATTGAGACACTAAAAAAAGGGGGGGAGGGGGATTTTGAATGTAAAATTCCTCTCATTCTGCTTTCCCCATTCTGTTCTTATTCACTATAGTGCTCAAAGTCATATCAAAAATAACACAAGAAAAAAATGTATAAAGGGGGTACAGAAACAAAAAGAAGATTTCAGTGTAGATATGATTCTATACATAAAAGACTCCATGAATTACAACAGAAATCTCATAAACATTTTCAGTTACACATAAAGATCAGTAACTTTTGTACATATCAATAACAAACTTGCTGAGAACGAAACTAGAAAAATATCTAATTCTAATAGCTTCAAAAATTACCCAGGGATAAGCAAGGAAATAAAAATATCTCTACAAAGAAAAGCTTAAACAGTGGAATAAGATACTGAAACCCACTTCCATGTTTCTGAACCGGCAGAATTAAGCTGTGACTGAGGGGTCACAATGGCACTTAGATGGTACATAAAAGACTGATTTCCAAAAATTTTGCTAAAACACTAATTGTTTCTGCTTTTAAAATGTATTGTATATTCCTCCGAAGAATGCTAAGATTTTCAGAATAAATGCTAACTATGTTAAGGGTCCTTCTTCAAGGGAATCTGGTCTCACATCCATGCAAAGGACTCTGGGTCTAGAAACCGATTCATTTTGGCAATTGAGAGAATATAATGTCATTATGATGACTCAAATAAGATTTTGGTCCTAAGACCTAGAGCTGCTACTTAGAATGAAGTGTGACCACAAAAAGCTGAATAAATATTTCAATCTTAAATATATGATTATGATCAAGGATCTCTTTTCACAGTTCATAATCTGATGACTACTTTGCTCCACCGTCCAGTAAGAGAAATACATTCATCTTATGCTAGCAATTAACTGGTCCCTCCAACCATGAGACCATGTTATCTCTTCAGATTGTCCAATTTGATGGCAGCTTCCCAACTGACACCCTTGACCTATAAGGAAGAACCCCACAGACCTCTCCAAGACACGGGGCTCATTTATAACATTTCTTACAGCTTTGGGTATGGGAATGTTCTCATTTCTTACAACTTCGGGGAAGAGAATAATATCTGTTCCCTGATGGGAGATAAAATTCAGTATTGCACAGACAAATTTTACACCACAAATCTGTTCTTACATTCAATCTCCCTTAGCCATCGGATACTGCATTCTATTGAACATCTGAAATATCTGCCTCAGTTACAGCAGATATCTGTATATCATCTGAGGACCTAAGTTTTAATAATCAAACCAAATAAATTAAATTCATAGGCATTTTAGCTGATATACTAAAGCATTGGATCAAGACTCTGTCTAGTCCATTTACATCAAAGACACCCAAGATTGTATTTTTCCCATGCTGTTTAAATAATTTTAAGGGTCCATTTCTATACATGTACTCCACGATTCTGTCAAATTAAACTGAAAAAAGCACTATTTCCTTGTTATGTCCATCATCATTTTATGTGTCTGTGATGCTTGCTACCTTTCCTGTATGGTTAGCTCACAGGTGTTAATCTAGTTGTAGATCTGTAAAGTAGTACGTGTGATGGATGCCAAGCACCCTTGCAGTTCCTTGTACGACTTTTCCTTTGTCATGAACTTCATAGTCTTCAGATAGAAGGAGACTAAGCACAGAGATAAGGAAGGAAGAGCATATTCTGATAGATAGTCAACAAAATTTTAAAACTGCAGTGTTCAAGGTCTCACAGGGTCTTTCCACGGTGCCATATCAATTGGTTTTGTGTCTACTATGTCTGCATCTATGCACTAGCTTCAACACGTGAAACTTTGCAAGATTGTAAATTTAGTTTGCTTTAAAATAAAAAATGACTTTAGGACTATGCCTTTTAATAGTTTTCAAAAATCTACTAAGCCTGTGAGTTCAGTAGATAAAGTTTATTTGGGGGCATCCAAAGACGCTCTCGAGACCATTCTTTGTACCCTGAGACTTCCAAGTCATAATTTCCTTATGTTTACTCTTGTACACGTTGAAATAGCTCTAGAAAATGATACAGTGTTACAACAATGTTAGCAGGTAGCAAGATTGTTTTTTCAGTAGTAGCAAGTTTTGCCCACCCAAGTATTTGTTTTTCTCATGGACACTTGATTATCATGGTCTACACATGATTATTCGACTGACTATATTATAAAATATGATAGGCTACAGATTGTCAATGTATCTTTTAGCATTAGAAACTATATTCATTAGGATCATTTAAAAACAAAAGAACCTAAAAGATTATCCAAACACAGTGATTCTATGCTGCAAGTTTTATTCTTATAGATGCAAAAACAAAACAAAACAAAATAAAYAAACAAAACCCCTGCTTTTGTTTACATTGTGTGAAAATTAAAACAATAAGTCCCGCTTCTCTCTGTAACTCATTTGGGACTCTGTTTAACTAGAAAGATAATGGTTAACTATTTAAAAGGTTAAACTTTAAAATTCAAAATTATAGACACAAAACACATTCCTTGAGCCTATCAAATCCTATTCAATGAAGCAAAAAAATGTAAACAGTACTCAAAAACCTTCATTGTTAACTATATTTATGTTTTGACACCAGAAAAACCAAGAAATTAACCATGTCATTTAATATATTAAATGCCATTTTTACTAAGACTGGGTGTCTAGAGTAAATAGTAGAAAGAAAATGAAAAATGGCTAAATGGCTGCACTAGGTTTATTAGGGAAAACAATTTTCACAAGTGTAATGCATTCAGTTCAGCAGAATATGTGGTCTAGATGGCAATTAATCCAAGCCCTGTGGCACGTGACTACCTTTATGTGGCAAACATCTTTGTTCACAATGTCCTGTTAAGGTGAGATGCATTTGCATCAGAGGACTGCTGTGAGGCTGGAAAAGAGGGTGATTGGTATCTCTGTGACCCTTCAATGTAGTGAGTAGAGGTCCTAAACACCTCTACATTCCAAAACAACATTTAAGTTATTTAAATTAAAAAGAGAGATGAATCTGCTCATCTAAAGATTCCTTCCTTAGCATCACAGACATTAGTAGCATGCAACTTGCCCCTACATGTATCCTATTCTATTTTGAATGCCAAGCAAATGTTGGCAGATTTCTCTCTCTCTCTCTCTCTCTCTCTCTCTCTCTCTCTCTCTCTCTCTCTCCCTTCCTCTCTCTCTCCATCCCTCTCTCTCTTGCTTATTTTATTTACTTACATTTCAAATGTTGTCCCCTTTCCAGTTTCCCCACCACAAACACCCCATACCATCCCCCTTCCCCCTGCCTCTATGAGGGTGCTCCCCCTCACACCCACCCACTCTTGCCTCCCCATCCTGGAATCCCCATAAGCTGGGGCATTGAGCCTCCACAGGACCAAGGGCCTCCCTTCCTGTTACTGTCAGATAAGGCCATCCTCTGCTACATATGCAGCTTAAGCCATGGGTTCCTCCATGTGGACTCTTTAGTTAGTGGTTTAGTCCTTGGGGGTTCTGGGGTGTTCCGGTTAGTTGATATTCTTGTTCTTCCTATGGGGAAAAACAATGCCCTGCAGCTCTCAGTCCTTCTGCTAATTCTTCCATTGGAGTCTCCATGCTCAGTCTGATGCTTGACTGTGAGTATCCACATCTGTATTGGTCAGGTGCTAGCAGAACCTCTCAAGGGACAGCTATACCTGGCTTCAGTCAGCAAGAGCTTCTGGGCATCAGAAAGTGTCTGGGTTTGGGGTCTGCAGATGGGATGAATCCCTAGGTGGGGCAGTCTCTGGATGGCCTTTCTTTCAGTCTCTGTCCTACTCCTTGTCCCTGTATTTCCTGTAGACAGGAACAATTCAGGGTTAAAATTTTTGAGATGAGTGGGTGGCTCCATGCCTCAACCAGGAGMTGTGCCTATCTTTACAAGTTCTCTCTCTCCTTTGTTGGGCATTTCAGCTAATGTCATCCCTGTTGAGTTCTGGGAAACTCTTGCTTCCCTGGCATCTGGGACTTTCTAGTGGCTACCCCCAATTCCTCACTCCCACCGCTACACACCCGATCCTGTCCCCCTTTTCCCTCTTCTTCCTCTCTTCCTCTCAGTCCTTTCCTCCCTCTAACTCCCATGATTATGTTGCTCCCCTTCTAAGTAGGACTGAAGCATCCACATTTTGATCTTCCTTTTTTTTTTTTGAGCTTCACATGGTCTGTGATAGAATTGTGGGTATTGATTCTGAACTTTTGGACTAATAGCTACTGATCAGTGAGTGCTATTTTGTGACTGGGTTATCTCAGTCAGGATGATATTTTCTAGTTCCTTATTACTTGTTGGAGCATCTCCTGGGTATATGCCCAGGAGTGTTATAGTTGGGTCCTCAGGTACAAGTATTTACAATTTTCTGAGGAACCACCAGACTGATTTCCAGAGTGCTTGAACCGACTTGCAATGCCACAAGCAGTGGAGAAGTGTTCCTCTTTCTCCACATCCTTGCCAGTATCTGTTGTCACTTGAGTTTTTGATCTTAGCCATTCTAGTGTGAGATAGAATCTCAGGGTCATTTCGATTTTTATTTCTCTGATGGCTTAAGATGTTGAACAGTTTTTAGGGGTTTCTCGGCCATTCAGTAATCCTCAGTTGAGAATTCTTTGTTTAGTTCTGTACCCCATTTTTAATAGGGCTATTTGGTTCTCTGGAGTATAACTGCTTGAGTTCTTTGTATATATTGGATATTAGCCCTCTCTCAGATGTAGGGCTGGTACAGTCTTTTCCCAGTCTGTAGGTTGTTGTTTTGTCCTATTGACAGTGTCTTTTGTTGGCAGACACTTCTCAGGTGTAAATAAATGAAACAGTGGAAATATACTCACTATAACTTGGTTCCTCAACAATTGCTATCTTTATGTGCGTTGTATTTTTTCAACAAATGAATTTCACAGTTATTTAATCATGTTTAGTCTGTCAATTCCTTTCTACACGGTAGATAAGAGCAAACCTTGCCTAGTCTACACATACACAAATAATAATAATAATAATAATAATAATAATAATAATAATAATAATAAACCCACCATATTAGTGGATTCTAAAGGGTATTTCAATTTCAGATTTTTCAGGTTAAGTCTTTGGTCCATCAGTCTTTACAAATATTATCTGTCATTGAACTCCCTCCCTCACTCTACAGACTCACATTTGAAGACTTCGGGGTTAATAAAGTGTAAGATCACATTACAAAGGCAGCTGAAAAATTCTAAAATCACTGATTTTTTCCCTTTTAGTGACTATATAAATGCCTCCTTCTTCCTTCTTACCAAATTATAGTTTCAGTGAGAAGGGTCCCCACTGGCTGGCACACTGAATGTTTGGCTCCCAGTTGAATCAGGAGGTGTGGCCTTATTGAAAGAGGTGTCTCATTGGAGGTAGGCTTTGAGATTTGAGATTTCAAAATCCCAGGGAAGACCCAGTGGAGACCTTTCTGTTTGCAGCTGGTGGATCAGATGTGAACTCTCAGCTCCTGTTCCAGCATCATGCCAGCATTCTGTCCTGCTCTCTGCTCTAATGGTCATGGACTACCACTCTGAAGCTGGAAGAAAGCACCCAATTAAATTCTTTCTTCTTAAATGACTTTGGTCATATTGTCTTTTTGTAGCAACAGAACATGGACTAAGACACCAAGTGAAAGATCTACCTTACTTGCACAAGGTCTACAGTCCCATTATGCCCAATCCTAACAAGGAAGAATAGACTTTCCTTGTTAGGATTGGGCATAATGGAACTGCATATAGTAATTTTACAAGTTCATCATTTTGGCAAAGACCAACAATGCTCTCTGTTTTAAGAAGCTGATAGAAACATATAGAGCTCTTGGGATGTTGGAAAGCAAAATTTTAAATGTCCTATAACCTGCACCATCCTGCAACTAGTATATAAGAGAGATGGGTCAGAATGCATCAGCAGTCTTTAATACTTCCAGTATCCTTGACTCTGGAGTTTGTGTTTTCAGTAGCACCATCAGAGTTCACCTGACATTTTATACCTGCCATATGGCCAGAACTCATGTTTATTGAATAAGCATAGGTCTTTAACAAACAATGACCGCTCTTAAAGAGCTTTGAGTGTGTATCTATGAGCCAATAACAAACATCAGTTGTGATCATAAGCATTAAGCACATTCAGCCCCAAAAGTTGTTACATGAAGCAATTCAGATAAGAAGTTGTAATTTGCAGCAAAACAGTGATAGCCTATCTGAGCTTCAAGCTTCAAAGAAAGAAGGAGGAGAGGCTATGTCTTTGTACACAGAACATGCAGAACTGTCAGCTATCTAAAAGCCTCCAGGATTTTAAAGAAAGGAATTAGAGATGGGGAACAGATTGTCTTTAACCTCTCTTGCATATATATCTTTTCATATTCTCCTTGCAATTCTCTCATCCTGGGCCTTAGAAATTGCTTTAGACATCATTATTGAGTTGCACTCATTTCCGATGATTGCTTTTAAGCCCATGACATGGCATCCGCCCCTACTCTCATTTATTCTCCACTCTCTAGCTGCCTCAGAAGACTTCCCTAATGAAAGTAACACCTCCCCCCTCAGTCTTTTATTTTTCCCCAAAGAAAAATCGAAATAAAAGCTGCTGAACTTTTTTTGTCTAAACTTTTAGGCTAAAGTATTTTCTGAAGAACCAAGCTGATCAGAGACAGGAAGGGAAAGGAAGATTTACATCAGTACAACGGAGAAAGTATGGATCAGCAAATCCAGGGTTATTTCCAGCTGTAGCTGTAAGTGGTGTTGATAAGAGCTAAGCCACAGCTCACTGGGCTCAAGTCTTCTCTGTTCAAAACTAACCCATTGTACACTGCAACTTCCCTCAGAGATAGTGAGTTTCTTGTGCCTTATAGTTGGTTAAAAAATATGTGCATGAGTCCCTTGTCATTACTGAATAATTCTTAATAATGAAAAACAAACTGGGGTGCATTTTGCCTCTGATGTCCACACTGATATTCATCTGAGTTCCTTACAGTTTCAATAAATATATGATAAAGTCATAAAACACCCACAATTCTGAATTCTTTTCTTCTTCCTACCCATTCGATACCATACAGGAATTTCTGATTATAGAAATAGTATAAGAGGAAGCTCCCAAAACTCAGAATTATATTTAAATTCTGTATTGGTGACATTCCATTCTGCTAAGTTATAAACCAAGAAGATAAACCAGACAATTCTTTTTGCTTTATTCTTCTCTTGTCATGCTTCCATCTGTAGAACTAAAATATTACCCAAAGCATGACAGTAAACTATATTTTCTAGCATTCATCCAGTTAACCTGCTCTAATAAAAAATATTTATTTATTTATTAGAAAAAATAGAATAAAAGGAAAATAGGGAAAAAAAAGAATCAAGTATACATCAATAAGCCAGACATCTAGTTTTCTCATTTAAAGAAAAAAAGTTCAATGCTGCTTACTGTACTCTTGTTTTTGGTAACATAACAACAAATGAATACACACAAACCCTGACTTTATGTATTTTACCATGTAAAGAAGAGAAATAAATATCACATAGACAGTACATCTATCTTCATTATACTTCTGTGGTAGACAAGGCAATGGTAAGAATGCTCAGCAAAATGTACATGATCAATGGTGTCTAATGAGGAAGATAAACAATAAACAAAGCATCTAAAAGCCAGCTTCTTATAGATAACAATGTTCAATAAGAGAGAAGAAAATGTTCTCAGTAAGCAACAAGTGTGGGGTAATAGTTGGAACCAAGAGCAATCTAAGAACAGAAGGAGGTTTGTGAAAAGGCCTGAGCTATTTGCCAGTTTTAAAACACTGTAAAATAAGTATTGATGCATAGAGAGATATTTGTGAGAACATAAACTGAAAACAATCATAGCTGGTATAAGATACTTTTAAGAAAATATGCTTTCCAGCCTCAATGGAGGAATGGATACAGAAAATGTGGTATATTTATACATTGGAATACTACTCAGCAATCAAAAACAATGAATTCATGAAATTCTTAGGCAAATGGTTGGAACTGGAAAATATAATCATAAGTGAGGTAACCCAATCACAAAAGAACACTCATGGAATACAATCACTGATAAGTGGATATTAGYCCAGAAGCTCTGAATACCCAAGACACAACAAATGATTCCCAAGAAGAAGGTAAGAGAGGGCCCTGGTCCTAGAAAGGCTTGATGCAAGATTGTAGGGGATTGCCAGGACAGGGAAATGAAAGGGGAGTGATTGGGGAATGGGCGGAGGAAAGAGGGCTTATGAGACTTATGGGGAGGGGGGAACTGGGAAAGGGGAAATCATTTGGAATGTAAACAAAGAATATAAAAAATAATTTAAAAAAAGAAAAGAAAATATGCTTCCTTCAAAACTACCAAAAATCATATGTAGCAGGATTTTGTGCTTCATTCATCAGTGCACAACTTCATAGAATATCTTGCATGGACAATCATTTTCATTTTATACATCTTTGTAGCCAAGAGCATGTTAAATTACAGCACAAACTGAATTAAACCACGTCCTTAGTTATAGAATGTCTCAAATACAATGATAAATTATAAATATTCATACATTTAAAAAGAGGAATAATTTAGCTAAAATTACTTATAGAGCTTCTCTTCAAATGACTTCACTGACTATGGGATGTCAGTAGAATGCACTTAGATAATTAGGCAATAAATCATGTTTATTCAAAAAGTAGTCATTGAGGATCTACTACACTGCAATTACTTTTCTTATTTCTAAAGACATGTTGACATAGTGTAGAGTACTGTCTTAGAGATGCAGAATAAATGATAGTGAAGACACTAATGGGTATGTAAATACATACACATATCAATATGAAGAAGGGATATCTAACATTCTAATACATTGTCAAATTAAGGTACATGTCATATATAGTTTACATTCCAACCAATAGCCTTGAGAGACAGGACAGGTAACTGTTTAATCTCAGCAGCCAGCACACCAGAGGCAAGGGCAAGTCTGAACCTTGAGGATGAAGGCTGGAATACAGATCCAGCTCAAGTAATCTGACAGAGGGGCATCTGTGTTACTGAGGTCAAGCTCGATGGCTTTTTTCTTTAACCATTTGGAGGAAGGATTCCTAAATTAGATAAGGCAATCTGCTTTACTCCATCTGTCAGTTAGGATGTTAATCTCTTCCAAAACACCCTTATGAACCCATACAGAATATTTACCCAAGTGTCTGAGAACACTATGGCTTAGCCAAGTTGACACAAATTTACCCTTGCATGAGCATCCTCTTGTCCACTTGATATCTGTCTTAGTGAGGGTTTTATTCCTGTGAATAGATATCATAACCAAGGCAACCTTTAAAAAGGAAATCATTTAAATGAAGCTGCCTCCCAGTTTCAGAAGTTCAATCCATTATCATTTCAGGATCCATGTCAGCATGCAGGCAGACATGGTGCTGGAGGATCTGACGGTTCTACATTTTGATCCAAAGGAGGCCAGGAGACTGTTTTGCACAGGCAGCAGGAGGAGGCTCTCTCTTCTGCAGTGGGTGGATCTTGAGCACTATGAGACCTCAGAGCCTGCCTATAAAGTGTCACACTTCCTCCAACAAGGCCACACCTACTCCAACGAGGCCCCACCTCCTAATAGTGCCACTTCCCATAAGCCAAGTATATTCAAACCACCACACAAAGGTGGTGGTTTATGGGTATAAGCCTTTTCTTAAACTATACATAACATCCAAATGAAGACAATGACAAACTTATAACATATCAGCCAACTTCTAAAAGACTATATAAAATCCTTAAATGGGTTTAATTTTTGTACTGCTTACAGAACTGACCTCCTATGGTGGAAAAAGAAGTATGTAAGAACTATGACCTAAAGCCATTATGTTTTATGATAAATGATAAATGAATAGGGATGTAAAGCAAACAAAGATATTTACATGCAAAATATTTAAATCAAATAGGATATAATCATGACAATACCAGTCCTGTTTTATTAGGAATAACGTTGTGTTTGCTCACTTTGTTACTTTAACAAAATAATAGAAGTCATGTGTAATGGCTATGTCTGGTTCTCTACTTGCCTATATCTGGAATGAAATGCAATCCAGAAATGGGGGCATACCTATGATCCAGATCTAGAGACTAGAAGATACTGGCTTCTAACATGGGTCTTCACATGGAGAACTTGAGGCATAGAGGCCATGAAAAGCTTAGTTCCAGGCAGGATAGTACATACATTTAACCCCAGGAGACTGAGAAAAGCAGGTCTCTAAGTTCAAAATAATCTTGGGAAAGAGAAATTTCCATATCCAAGTATGATGATACACACCTTTATTGTTTTTCTCTTTTATTAGGTATTTTCTTTATTTACATTACAAATGTTATCCTTTTCCATGTTTCCCCTCCAACTACCCCCATCCCATTCTCCTTCCCCCTGTGCACTAACCCACACACTCTGCTTTCCTGACCTGGAATTCCCCTACACTGGGGCAATGGGGATTCACAGGTCAAAGGGACTCTTCTCTCATTGATGTCTGACCAGGCTATTCACTGCTACCCATGGTGCTGGAATAATGGGTCCTTCAGTGTGTACTCTTTGGTTGGTGGTTAAGTCCCTGGGAGCTCTGGGGTTACTGGGTGGTTCATATTGTTGTTCCTCCTATGACACTGCAAACCCCTTCAGCTCCTTGGGTCCTTGCTCTAGCTCCTCCATCTGGAACCCTGTGCTCAGTACAATGGGTGGCTGAGAGCATCCCCCTCTGTGTTAGTCAGGCACTGGTAGGGCCTCTCAGGAAACAGCTATATCAGGCTCCTGTCAGCTAGCACTTGTGGGCATCCACAATACTGTCTGGGTTTGGTAACTGTATGTAAGATGGATCCGTAGGTGGGTCAGTGCCTGGATGGTCTTTCAATCAGTATCTACTCTACACTTAGTCTCTCTATTTCCTCCTATGGGTATTTTGTACCCCTTCTAAGAAGGACAAAAGTATCCACACTTTGGTCTTCCTTCTTCTTGAGCTTCATGTGGTCTGTCAATTATATCTAGGGTATTCAGAGCTTCTGAGCTAATATCCACTTATCAGTGAATGCATACCATGTGTGTTTTTTTTTGATTAGGTTACCTCACTCAGGATGATATTTTCTAGTTCCATCCATTTACCTAAAAATTTCATGAATTCATTTTTTTAAATAGCTGAGTAGTACTCCTTGTGTAACTGTACCACATTTTCTGTATCCATTCCTCTGTTGGGAGACATCTGGTTGCTTTCCAGCTTCTGGCTGTAATAAATAAGGCTGCTATGAACATAGTGGCGCATGTGTCCTTATTACATGTGAAGGATCTTTGGGTAGATGCCCAGGAGTCATAGAGCTGGGTTCTCCAATAGTACTATGTCCAATTTTCTGAGGAACCACCAAACTTATTTCAAGAGTCATTTTACAAGCTTGCAATCCCACTGGCAATGGAGGAGTGTTCATCTTTTCCCAAATCCTGGCCAGGATCTGCTGTCTCCTGAGTTTTTGAACTTAGCCATTCTAACTGGTGTGAGGTGAAATCTCAAGGTTGTTTTGATTTGCATTTCCCTGATGACTAAGAATGCTGAACATTTCTTTAGGTGTTTCTCAGCCATCTGGTGTTCCTCAGTTGAGAATTCTTTGCTTAGCTCTGTATACCATTTTAATAGGGTTATTTGGTTCTCTGGAGTCTAACTTCTTGAGTTCTTTGTATATATAGAATATTAGTAATCTATCAGACATAGATCATTTCCCAATCTGTTGGTGGATGTTTGGGCCTATTGACAGTGTCCTCTACCTTACAGAAGCTGCAATTTTATGAAGTCACATTTGTCAATTCTTAATCTTAGAGCATAAGCTACTGGTGTTCTGTTTAGGAAATTTTAACCTGCACCCATGTGCTCAAGGGTCTTCCCCACCTACTTTTCTTATAGTTTCAATGTATCTGATTTTATGTGGAGGTCCTTGATCCACTTGGACTTGAGCTTTGTACAGGGGGATAAGAATGGATTGATTTGCATTCTTCTACAGGCAAACCACCAGTTGAACCAGCACCATTTGTTGAAAAGGCTGTCTTTTTTCCACTGGATAGTTTTAGCTCTTTCTCAAAGATCAAGTGATCATAAGTGTGTGGGTTCATTTCTGGGTCTTCATTTCTATTCCAGGGATCTACCTGTCTGTCATTGTACCAATACCATGCAGTATTTATCTCTATTGCTCTGTAGTATAGCTCGAGGTCAGGGATGATAATTCTGCCAGAAGTTCTTTTATTGTTGAGAATAGTTTTCACTATCCTGTTTTGTTATTGTTGTTGTTGTTGTGTTGTTGTTGTTGTTATTCTAAATGAATTTGCAAACTGCTCTTTCTAGCTCTATGAATAATGGGGTTAGAATTTTGATTGGGATTGCATTGAATCTGTAGATTACTTTCCGAAAGATGGCCTGTTTTACCATATTAAGCCTGCAAATCCATGAGCATGGGAAATCTTTCCACCTTCTGAGATACTTGATTTCTTTCTTCAGAGACTTGAAGTACTTGTCATACAGATCTTTCACTTCTTTCTTTAGAGTCACACCAAGGTATTTTATATTATTTGTTACTATTGTGAAGGGAGTTGTTTTTCTAATTTCTTTCTCAGCTTTTTTAATCCTTTGAGTAGAGGAAGGCCACTGATTTGTTTGAGTTAATTTTATATTCAGCTTTTGCGCTGAAGTTGTTTATCAGATTTAGAAGTTCTCTGATGGAATTTTTGGAGTCACTTAAGTATACTATCATATCATCTGCAAAGAGTGATATTTTGACTTCTTCCTTTCCAATTTGTATACATTTGATCTTTTTTGGTTGTCTAATTGCTCTGCCTAGGATATTGAGTACTATACTGAATAGGTATGGAGAGAGTGGGCAGCATTGTTTAGTCCTTGATTTTTGGTGAGATTACTTCTAGTTTCTCTCCATTTAGTTTGATTTTGGCTACTAGTTTGCTCTATATTGCTTTTACTACTATTTAGGGATGGGCCTTGAATTCCTGATCATTTCAAGACTTTTATCATAAAGCATTGTTTAATTTTGTCAAATGCTTCCTAAATGAAATTACCATGTGTTTTTTTTCTTTGAGTTTGTTTATATAGTCGATTGCATTGATAGATTTCTTTATAGTGAACCATCCCTGAATCCCTGGTGTGAAGCCTACTTGATCATGATGGATAATAGTTTGGATGTGTTCTTGGATTCCTGTTGTGAGAATCTTATTGAGTATTTTTGCATCGATATTCATAAAGAAAAAAGGTCTGAAGTTCTACTTCCTTGTAGTGTCTTTGTGTGGTTTTAGTATCAGCATAATTGTGGCTGCATAGAACAAATTGGGTAGTGTTCCTTCTGTTTCTATGTTGTGGAATAGTTTGGAGAGTATTGGATTAGGTCTTCTTTCAAGGTCTGATAGAACTCTGCACTAAACTCATCTGGTCCTGGGCTATTCTTGATTGAAAGATTATTGATGACTGCTTCTATTTCTTTAGGGATTATGGGACTGTTTAATTCATTTATCTGATCTTGGTTTAACTTTGGTACCTTGTCTGACTACAAAATTGTCCATTTTATCCATATTTTCCACTTTTCATGAGTATAGGCTTTTGTAGTAGGATCTGATATTTTGGATTTCCTTGGTTTCTGTAGTTATGTCTCCCTTTTCATTTCTGATTTTGTTAATTTGAATACTGTCTCTGTGCTCCCTGGTTAGGTTGGCTAGGATTTATCTATCTTGTTGATTTTTCTCAAAGAACGACCTCTTCCATTGGTTGATTCTTTGTATATAGTTCTTTTGTTTCTACTTGGTTTTCAGCCCTGAATTTAATTATTTATTGCCATCTACTGCTCTTGGGTGTATTTGCTTCTTTTTGCTCTAGAGCTTTCAGATGTGCTGTCAAGCTGCTAGTGTATGCTCCCTCCAGTTTCTTTTTGGAAGCACTCAGATCTATAAGTTTTCTGCTTAGGACTGCTTTCATTGTGTCCCATAGGTTTGGGTATGTTGTGGCTTCATTTTCATTAAATTCTAAAATGTCTTTAATTTCTTTCTTTATTTCTTCCTTAACCAAGTTATCACTGAATAGAGTGCATTTCAGCTTCCATATGTATGTTGGTTTTCTATTGTATTTGTTGTTATTGAAGATCAGCCTTAATCTGTGATGATCTATAGGATACATTGTATTATTTAAAATTCTTGTATCTGTTGAAGCCTGTTTCATGACTTATATGTTCAGTTTTGGCGAAGATACCATAAGGTGCTGAAAAGAAGTTATAATCTTTTGTTTTCGAATAAAATGTTCTATAGATATCTGTTAAATACATTTGGTTCATAACATCTGTTAGTTTCAATGTTTCTCTGTATAGTATCTGTTTCCATGATCTGTCCATTTATGACAGTGGGGTGTTCAAGTCTCCCACTGTTACTTTGTGAGGTTTAATATGTGCTTTGAGATTTTGTAAAGTTTCTTTTATGAATGTGGGTGCTCCAATTATCTTTTATGAATGTGTGGGACCCTGCTATACCACTCCTTGGCATATACCCAGGGGATTCTCCAGCATGTAATAAAGATACATTCTCCACTATGTTCATAGCAGCCTTATTTATAGTAGCCAGAATCTAGAAAGAAACCAAATGTTCCTCAAAAGAGAAATGGATACAGAAAATGTGATGCATTTACACAATGGAATACTACTCAGCTATTAAAAATAATGACTTCATGAAATTCTTAGGCAAATGGATGGAAGTATTAAATATCATCCTGTGTGAGGTGTCCCAATCACAAAAGAACACACACAGTATGCCCTCACTAAAAAGTGGGTATTAACCCAGAAGCTTGGAATACCCAAGATACAATTCACAGACCAAATGAAGTTCAAAAAGAAGGAACAATAAAGTATGGATACTCTAGTCCTTCTTAGAAGGGGGAACAAAATACCCACAGGAGGAGATACAGACACAAAGTGTGGAGCAGAGACTGAGGGAAAGACCATCCATAGACTGCTCCTCCAAGGGATCCATCCCACATACAGTTACAAAACTCAGACACTATTGTGGATGCCAACAAGTGCTTGCTGACAGGAGCCTGATATAGCTGTCACCTAGGAGATGCTGGCAGTGTATGACAAATACAGAGGGGGCCAACCATTGAACTAAACACAGGGTCCCCAATGGAGGAGCTAGAGCAAGGACCCAAGGAGCTGAAGGGGTTTGCAGCGCCATAAGAGGAACAACAACATGAACCACCCAGTACCCCCAGAGCTCCCAGGGTCTAAACCACCAACCAAAGTTGGAGTTACTCATGGCTCCAGATGCATAGGCAGCAAAGGATGGCCTTGTTGGACATCAAAGGAAGGAAAGACCCTTGGTCTTGAGAAGTCTAGATGCCCCAATATAGGGGAATCCCAGGACAGGTGAGTGGGAGTGGGTGGATTGGTAAGCAGGGGGGCAGAAGATGGGTTGGGGAATTTTCAGGGGAGGGGAACCAGGAAAAGAGGACAACATTTGAAAATTAAATAAAGAATACATAAGAAAAAAAGAAAAAAATGAATGGGGGTGCCCTTGCATTTGGAGCATAGATGTTCACTATTGAGAGTTCTTGGTAGATTTTTTCTTTGACAAGCATGCATGTCCTTCCTTATCTTTTTTGAAAACTTTAGGTTGGAAGCTGATATTATTCAATATTAGAATGGCTACTCCAGCTTGATTCTTGAGACCCTTTGCTTGGAAAATTGTTTTCCAGCCTTGTACTTTGAGATAGTATCTCTCTTTGTCACTGAGGTAGGTTTCTTGTATGCAGCAAAATATTGGGTCCTGTGTATGTACCCAGTCTATTAGTCTATGTCTTTTTATTGGAGAACTGGGTCAATTGATGTTAGATATTAAGGAAAAGTGATACTTGCTTCCTGGCATGATTGTTGTTAAAGGTGGAATTATGTTTACTTGGCTATCTTCTTATTGGTTTACTTATGGAAGATTACTTTCTTGCTTTCTCTGGGGTATAGTTTCCCTCCTTGTGTTGGAGTTTTCCATTTATTATCCTTTGAAGGGCTGGATATGTGGAAAGACACGGTGTAAATTTGTTTTGTGATGTAATATCTCCATCTATGGTAATCAAGAGTTTTTCTGGGAACAGTAGGCTGGGCTGGCATTTGTGTTCTCTTAGGGTCTGTATGACATCTGTCCAGGATCTTCTAGCTTTCAGTCTCTGGTGAGAAGTCTGGTATAATTCTGATAGGTCTGCCTTTATATGTTACTTGACCATTTCCCTTACTGTTTTTAGTATTCTTTGTTTGGGCATTTGGTATTTTGATTATTATTTGACAGAAGGAACTTCTGGTCCAATATATTTGTAGTTCTGTAGGTTTCTTGTATGTCCATGGGTATCTCTTTCTTTAGGTTAAGGAAGTTTTCTTCTATAATTTTGTTGAAGATATTTACTGGCCCTTTAAGTTGGGAGTATTTGCTCTCTTCTATACCTATTATCCTTAGGTTTGGTCTTCTCATTCTGTCCTGGATTTCATGAATGTTTTTGGTCAAGAACATTTTGCATTTTCTTTGACTGTTGTGTCAATGTTTTCTATGGTATCCTCTACACCTGAGAGTCTCTCTTCTAGCTCTCATATTCTCTTGGTGATGCCTGAATCTATGATTCCTGATCTCTTTCCTAGGTTTTCTATCTCCAGAGTTGTCTCCCTTTGTGATTTCTTTATTGTTTCAACTTTCATTTTTAGATCCTGGATGGTTTGGCTCATTTTCTTCACCTGTTTGTGTTTTCTTGTAATTCCTTAATGGATTTGTGTGTTTCCTCTTTAAGTGTTTCTACCTGTTTACATGTATTCTCCTGTATTTCTTTAAGGGAATTATTTATGTCCTTTTAAAAGTCTTCTATCAGCAACATGAGATGTGATTTTGAATCCAACTCTTGCTTTTCTGGTGTGTTGGGGTATCCAGGACTTGTTGTGGTAGAAGAACAGGGTTCTGATGTTGCAAATTAGCCTTGGTTTCTGTTGTTAGGATTCTTGTGCTTACCTTTTGCCATCTGGTTATCTCTGGTGTTGGTTGGTCTTGCTCTTTGTGGCTGGAGCTTGTCCCTCCTGTGGGCCAGTAAGCCTTTGTCAGCACTCCTGGGAGATCAGCTCTCTTCTGGCAGAATCTGTGTGCAGATGATTGTGGAACTGCCCTGCTCCTGAGTGCAGATGGCAACTGGAAGAATCCTGTCCCAACTACTCCACTGATTGTATGCCCTGTGTGCTCCTACCTGTTTCCCTCTTGACAGTTATTAGAGAGAAATTGGGGATCTCACCTCTGAGCCCATAAGTCGAAGTGCTGCTGAAAGACCAGCTCTCTCTTGGAGGACCATGCACAGAGAACTGTGGAACAGCCCTGGCTCCAGGTGCAGTTGGCGACTGGAAGAATTCTGTCCCAGCTTGATACATACCTTTATTCTGAGCCAAACCTTCTTTTGGAAATTTACATAAAGACTTTGGGAGAAAGAAGACTTCCATGTCTTTGCCTGTTTGTACTTACTTGCCAGCACATTTGTTGGAACCTACTTCTATAGAAGACTAGTTTAAACAACTACCTTCATGGACTGAGCAACTACTAGACTTTTGGTCTTTCTATTCACAGCTGCCCATTGTTGGGTTAGCAAGACTATAGACTGTAAGTCATCACAATACATTTCCCTTAACATTTAGAGACATTCTACACGTTCTGACTCTAGAGAATCCTGACAAATAATATACCATGAATCTTAGGATAAACATTTTGTATGTTTGTTTGGTTGTTTAAATATTTAGGCTAGAAGTCCAAGAGTGAGCAATTTCATGTTTGGCCTCTGTTGAAAGACACTGGCTGAATCATAACTTGACAGAGAAGCAGAAAGGGAAATGGCCAGTTGCAGTAGATTCCAAACATATGGGGTTCCCTTGCTATCCAACCATTTGTGTGAAACCAAACTCATCTCACATAGTTAGCATTTTTCTTTTATGGAGATGATATCTTCAGTAAGTTGTTAACTTTCCATGAGGTTGCACTTTCTGAGGGCTAGCTACTTTTTCTTTCTTTCTTTCTATTTATTTATTTATTTATTTATTTATTTATTTATTTATTTATTTGATATTTTCTTTATTTACATTTCAAATGATATCCCCTTTCCTGGTTTCCCTTCAGAAAACCCTTCTGTCCTATTCCCCTCTTCCCCTGCTCATCAACCCACCCACTCCTACTTCCTTGTTCTGGCAGTGCTTGCTGACAGAAGACTATCTTCTTTAAACATTGCCACAATGGGAGAGCTTCCAGCCTATGAACCTTCAGGGTTACACTCAAATTATATCAAAGCCATCACAGGACACATTACATAGTAGTGTTTCTAACTACCTTCTCCCACATATCATTCTGTATTTCCATTTGTCTTCAGCAAGTTTCTTTATAAGCCAGTTTCCAGTGACAGCCACACCAGAGGTTAGGGATTCAGCATGAACTTAAAGATAATTCAATTGAGTCAATAATATTTGTGATTAAAACTGAAACTAAGTGTCTGCAAGCTCCATCCACTGACTGTGGGTATCTATATCTGTCTTAGTCAACGGCTGAGTGGAGTCTTTCAGAGGACAACTTGTTCCTTTCTGTAAGCAAAACAGAGTATCATTAATAGTGTTAGAGATTAGTGCTGGCCCATGGGGTCGGTCTCAAGTTGACCAATTATTGGTTGGCCATTCCCTCAGTCTCTGCTCCATTCCTTGTGCCTGCATTTCTTTGTTTTTCCATTTTACCATTAAGATATATTCCATTAAGTAAAGACACATTTGAAAGTTATACATCATGAGAATATGATGTTCCTTCCCAAAATGCATCACTGCAGTTCCTTGGAAAAAATTATAAGCAACCTAGAACAGAGGTAGGAAGATAACAGCAAGGGTGAAGCAAGCTTGAGCTGTACAGTAAGTCTCTGTCTCAACAAATGAGAATTTGGAAAATTGAGGATTATAAATTGAATCTGTACCAGAGTCTCTAAATTAAACAGCAAGTACTATATATGCACGTAAAAATTACTTAAGAAAATAAAGATTCTACTGTAATTATGTCTTAGTTTCTTTTTGTTAATACAAGAAAATGTCTGGAAAAAGCTGTTTGGTAGAGAAAGGATTATTTAGACTCAAAGTTTGAGAGAACTCTCCATCAAGGTTGGAAAGCCACAGCAGCAGGGACCTGAGGCTGCTGGTCACACTGTATCCAGTTGAGAAGCAGAGACAAAGAACTCCTGTGCTCAGCTCACTTTCTCATCTTTAGAAGTCCAGAATCCCTGCAGCCAGGGGAATGGTGCTGCCCACAATGGGAAACTGTGGGTGTGGTCTTCCAACTTCATGAACCTAATCGAGATATTTCCCCACAGGCATGTTCAGAAGCTCATCTCCAGGTAATTCTAGAGTCAACTAGATGACTAGGGTTAACATTTACAAATTACAAAAGAAGAATTATTTCATTTTACTTTTGTTTAGAAATTGTCATTGTTAAAGAAAGTGTCTCACTGTGTACTCCTGGCTAGCCTGGAACTCACTATGTAGACCAAGCAGCCTACAGACTCATAGAGATCCTCCTACTTCCGCCTCCTAAATGCTTCAATTAAAAGCATGTGCCACCATGCCTGGCTAGAAGAATTTCTTTTGAAGTTCTATTTATTAGTATATATTTTCTTTTTTTTAAATTGGATATTTTATGTACTTACATTTGAAATGTTATTGCCTTTTCCGGTTTCTCTTTCAGAAAAGCCCTGTACTATCCCCCTTCCCCATGTCTCTATGAAGGTACTCCCTCTCCCCCACACTCACTCCCAACTTACGATCCTGGCATTACCTTACACTGGGGAATTGAGCCTTCACAAGACCAAGGGCCTCTCTTCCTGTTGATGCTAGACAATGCCAGCCTGTCCTGCATATGCAGCTGCAGCCATAGGTCACACCATGACTAATCTTTGGTTGGGGGTTAGTCCCTGGGAACTCTGGAGGAGGAGTCTGGTTGGTTGACGTTGTTCTTCCTATTGGGTTGCAAACCCCTTCAGCTACTTCAGTCCTTTCTCCAACTCCTCCTTTGGGGTCTCTATGCGCAGTCCAAAGGTTGGCTGTGAGCATCTGTATCTGTACTTGTCAGACTCTGGCAGAGCCTCTCAGGAGACTGCTATACCAGGTTCCTGTCAGCAAACATTTCTTGATGTGCTCAATAGTGTCTGGGTTTGGTGTCTATATATAGGATGGATCCCCAGGTTGAACAGTCTCTGAATGGCCTTTCCTTCAGTCTCTGCTCCACACATTGTTCCCATATTTCATTTAAACAGGAGCTGTTCTGAATTAAAAATTTGGAGATGAGTGTGGCCACATTCCCCAACTGGGAGCCCTGCCTAAACTCTGGATATGGTGTTTATAGGTCCTCTCTACCCTTTGTTGGGCATTTCAGCTAATCTCATCCCTGGTGGATCTGGAAAGGATTTTGCTTTCCTGGAATCTGGAACTTGCTGGTTGTTACAGCCAGTTCCCTGTCCCCCATTGCTATACACCTGTTCAAATTCCTGACCCTCTGAATATCACCCTTGTCTCCTTCCATATCTAATCCTACCCCCCATTTTCACCATCCCCCTTCTCTCTTGCTGCCAAGTACCTCCCACCCACTAACTGCTGTGGGTATTTTGTTTCCCTTTCTAAGGACTGAAGCAACCACATTTTGCTCTTTCTTCTTCTTGAGCTTCGTATTGTCTGTGCATTATATCTTGGGTATTCCTAACTTTTGGGCTAATCTCCACTTAGCAGTAAGTGAATAACATGTGTATTCTTTTGTGACTGGGTTACCTCACTCAGGATGATATTTAGAGTTGCATTCATTTCATGAAGTCATTGTTTTTAATTGTATTCAATTATGTAAATATATCACATTTCTGTAGTCATTCCTCTGTTGAGGGATATCTGGGTTCTTTCCAGCTTCTGGCTATTATAAATATGGATGCTATGAACATAGTGCAGCATGTATCCTTATTACATATTGGAGAATCTTCTGGGTATATCTCCAGGAGTGGTACAGCTGGGTGCTCCAATAGTACTATGTCCAATTTTCTGAGAAACCACCAAACTGATTTCCAGAGTGGATTTATCAGCTTGCAGTCCCACCAAAAATTGAGGAGAGTATCTCTTTCTGCACATCTTCACCAACTCCTGCTGTCACCTGAGATTTTTATCTTAGCCATTCTGACTGGTGTGAGGTGGAATCTTAAGGTTGTTTTGATTTGCATTTCCCTGATGACTAAGGATGTTGAACATTTCTTTAGGTGCTCCTCAGCCATTCAGTATTCCTCAGTTAAGAATTCTTTATTTAGCTCTGTACCCCAAATTTAATAGGGTTATTTGGTTTTGGAGTTTAACTTCTTGAGTTCTTTGTATATATTGTATATTAGCCCTCTATCAGATGTAAGGTGGGTAAAGATCTTATCCCAATCAGTTGCCTGCCATTGTGTCCTACTGACAGTGTCCATTGACTTACAGAAGCTTTGCAATTTTATGAGGCCCCCATTTGTCAATGCTTGATTTTAGAGCATAAGCCATTGGTATTCTGTACAGGAAATTTCCCCTGTGCCCAAGTGTTTGAGACTCTTACCCACTTTCTCTTCTATTGATTTCAGTGTATCTGGTTTTATATGGAGGTCCTTGATCCTCTTGGACTTGACCTTTGCACAAGGAGATAAGAATGGATCGATGTGCATTCTTCTACATGCTGACCGACAGTTAAACCAGCACCATTTGCTGAAAATCATGTCTGTTTTCCACTGGATGGTTTTACCTCCTTTGTCAAAGATCAGTGACTACAGGAGTGTGGGTTCATTTCTGGGTCTTCAGTTCTATTTCATTTATCTTCCTGCCTGTCTTTGATCAATACCATACAGTTTTTATCACTATTGCTCCGTAATACAACTTGAGGTCAGGGATGGAGATTTTCTCCAGAAGTTCTTCCATTGTTGAGAATAGTTTGCTCTATCCTGTGTTTTTTGATATTTCAAATGAATTTGCAAATTTCTCTTTCTACTTATGTGAAGAAATGAGTTGGACTTTTGATGGAGATTGCATTTTATCTGCATATTGCTTTCTGCAAAATAGACATATTTACCATATTAAACATGATAATCAATGAGCATGGGAGATTTTTCCATCTTCTGAAATCTTCAATTTCTTCCATTGGGGACTTGAAGATCTTGTCATATAGATCTTTCACTTCCTTGGTTAGAGTCACACCAAACTATTTTATACTATTTGTGACTGTTGTGAAGGGTGTTGTTTCTTTAATTTCTTACTCAGCCTCTTTATCCTTTGAGAAGAGGAAGGCTACTGGGTTGTTTAAGTTAATTTTTATATCGGGCCACTTTGCTGAAGTGGTTTATTAGCTGTAGGAGTTTCTGGTGGAATTTTTGGGATCTCTTTAGTATACTATCATATCATCTGCAAATAGTGATATTTTTACTCCCACTTTTCCCATTTATATCCCTTTGACCTCTTTTTTGTTAATTGCTCTGGCTGGGACTTTGAGTACTATATTGAATAGATAGGGAGAGAGTGAGCAGCCCTGTCTAGTCCTAGATTTTAGTAGGACTGTTTCAAGTTTCTCTCCATTTAGCTTAATGTTAACTACTGGTTTTCTGTATACTTCTGTTACTAAGTTTAGGTATGGGCTTTGAATTTCTGAAGTTTCCAAGACTTTTAACATGAAGGGATATTGAATTTTGTCAAATGCTTTCTCAGCATCTAATGAAATGATCATGTAGTTTTTTTTCTTTGAGTTTATTTATATAATGGATTGTGTTGGTTGTTTTTTATATATTAAACCATGCCTGCATTTGTGAATGATCAATTTGAGATATTCTTGGATTTGGTTTATAAGTATTTTATTGAGGGCTGGAGAGACAGATCAGTAGTTAAGAGCACTGACTGTTCTTCCAGAGGTCCTGAGTTCAACTGCCAGCAACCACATGGTGGCTCACAACCATCTGCAATGGGGTCTGATTCCCTCTTCTAGTGTGTCTGAAGAAAGCAATAGTGAATGCGTGAAGTAAAAACAAAGAAAAAAGAAAAAAATCTTTTAAAAAGAGAGGATTTTATTGAACATTTTTACATGGAAATCCATAAGGAAAATTGGTCTGAAGTTTTCTTTCTTTGATTGGTCTTTGTGTGGTTTAGATATAAACGTAATTGTGGCTTCATAAAAAAATGGGATGTGGTCTTTCTCTTTCTATTTTGTGGAATAGTTTGAAGAGTATTAGTATTAGCTCTTCTCTGTCAGTCTGATTGAATTCTTCATTAAACCCATCAAGTACTGGGATCTTTTTGGTTGGGAGACTTTTAATGACTTTCTTTATTTCTTTCAGGTTTATGGGAGTGCTTACATTGTTTATCTGATCCTGGTTTAACTTTGGAACCTGGTATTTGACTAGAAAATTGTCCATTTCACACAGATTTTCCAGTTTTGTTGATTATAGGCTTTTGTAGTAGGATCTGATATTTCTAATCACCTCAATTTGTGTTCTTATATCTTACTTTTCATCTCTGATTTTGTTCACTTGTATATTGTCTTTGTGTCCTCTGGCTAGTCTGGCTAAGGGTTTATCAATCTTGTTGATTTTTCTCAAAGAACCAGCTCCTGGTTTGGCTGATTCTTTGAATTCTTTTTGTTTCTACTTGGTTGATTTTAGTCCTGAGTTTGATTATTTCCTGCCATCTACTCCTCTTGGGTGTATTTGCTTCTTTTTGTTCTACAGTTTTCAGATGGGCTGTCAAGTTGCTAGTGTATGCTCTCTCCGGTTTCTTTTTGGAGGCACGCAGAGCCTTGAATTTTTCCTCTTATGACTGCTTTCATTGTGTTGAAGTCTCCCACTATTATTGTATGAGGTGCAATGTATGCTTTGAGCTTCATTAAAGTTTCTTTTATGAATGTGGATGCCCTTGCATTTGGAGCATAGATATTCAGGTTTAGGTGTGTTTTGGCTTCATTTTCATTAAATTCTAAAAAGTGTTTAATTTCTCTCTTTATTTCTTCCTTGACCAAGTTATCATTGATCAGAGTGCTGTTCAGCTTCAATATATGTGTGGCCTTTCTATTGTTTTTGACATCATTGAAGATCAGCTTAATCCATGATGATCTGATAGGATGCATGGGATTATTTCAATCTTCTTGTATCTGTTGAGGCCTGTTTTGTGACCAATTATATGGTGAGTTTTGGAGAAGGTATTACAAGGTGCTGAGAAGAAGTTATATTCTTTTGTTTTAGGATAAAATGTTCTATGGATATCTGTTAAATCCATTTGTTTCATAGCTTCTGTTAGTTTCACTGTTTCTCTGTTTAGTTTCTGTTTCCGTGATCTGTCCATTGATGACAGTGGGGTGTTGAAGTCTCCCACTATTATTGTATGAGGTGCAATGTGTGCTTTGAGCTTCATTAAAGTTTCTTTTATGAATGTGGATGCCCTTGCATTTGGAGCATAGATATTCAGGATTGAGAGTTTTTCTTGGTATATTTTTCCTTTCAACCATATGAAGTGTCCTTCCTTATCTTTTTTTTTTATAACTTTAGGTTGAAAGTTGATTTTATTTGATATTAGAATGGCTACTCCAGTTTTTCCTTGGGACCATTTGCTTGGAAAAATTGTTTCCCAGTCTTTTATGTTAAGTTGTTTTCTGTCGTTGTCACTGAGGTGGGCTTCTTGTATGCAGCAAAATGTTGGGTCCTGTTTATGTATCCAATCTGTTAGCCAATATCTTTTTATTGGAGAATTGAGTCCATTGATATTAACAGATAGTAAGAAAAAGTGATTGTGCTTCCTGGTATTATTGTTATTAAAGTTGGAGTTATGTTTGTTTTGTTTCTATATTCTTTGTTTACATTCCAAATGATTTCCCCTTTCCCAGTTCCCCCCTCACCATATGTCCCATAAGTCCTCTTCCCTCTGCCCATTTTCCCCAACCACCCCCTCCCATTTCTCTGTTCTGGTACTCCCCTACAATACTGGATCAAGTCTTTTCAGGACCAGGGCCCTTTCCTCCCTTCTTCTTGGGAATCATATGATTAGCTAATTGTGTCTTGAGTGTTCAGAGTTTCTGGGCTAATTAATATCCAATTATCAGTGATTGCATTTCATGTGTATTCTTTTGTGATTGGGATAGCTCACTTAGGATGATATTTTCCAGTTCCAACCATTTGCCTACAAATTTCATGAATTCATTATTTTTAATTGCTGAGTAGTATTCCATTGTATAAATATACCACATTTTCTTTATCCATTCCTTCATTGAGGGGCATCTGGGTTCTTTCCAGGTTTTGGCTATTATAAATAGGGATGTGGTTGTCTTCTTATTGGTTTATTAATGGAAGATTATTTTCTTGCTTTTTCTAAGGTTAGTTTCCCTCCTTGTGTTGGGGTTTTCCATTTATTATCCTGTGAAGGGATGGATTTATGGAAAGATATTGTGTAAATTTGTCATGGAATATTTTGGCTTTCCCATCTATGGTAATTGAGTTTTGTTGGGTATAGTAGGGGATGGTGTTTGTGTTCTCTTAGGGTCTGTATGACATCTGCCCATGATCTTCTAGCTTCGATAGTCTCTAGTGAGAATCTGGTATAATTCTGATAGGTCTATCTTTATATGTTACTTGACCTTTTTCCCCTTACTGTTTTTAGTATTCTTCCTTTGTTTTATGCATTTGGTGTTTTTATTATTATGTGAAAGGAGGAATTTCTTTTCTGGTGTTATCTATTTGGAGTTCTGTAGTCTTCTTGTATGTCCATGAGCATCTCTTTCTTTAGGTTAGAGACGTTTTCTTCTATAATTTTGTTGAAGATATGTACTGGCCCTTTAAGTTGGGAGTCTTCACTCTCTTCTATCCCTATTATCCTTATGTTTTGTCTTCTCATTGTGTCCTGGAGGTTTGGGGTCAGGAGCTTTTTGCATTTTTCATTTTCTTTGACTGTTGTGTCAATCTTTTCTATGATATCTTCTGCATCTGAGATTCTTTCTTCTATCTCTTGTATTCTATTGTTGATGCTTGCATCTATGACTCCCGACTTCCTTCCTAGGTTTTCTATCTCCAATGTTGTCTCTTATTGTGATTTCTTTATTGTTTCAACTTCAATCGTTTAATTATGGATGATTTTGTTAGTTCCTTCACCTGTTGAATTGGGTTTTCCTATAGTTCTTTAAGGGCTTCTACCTGTTTATTTGTGTTTTCCTCTATTTCTTTAAGCATGTTATTTATGTTCTCCTTAAAGCCCTCTATCATCATCATGAGATGCTATTTTAAATCAAACTCTTGCTTATCCAGTGTGTTGGGGTATCCAAGAGTTGCTGTGGTAGAAGATCTGATGTTGCAAAGTAGCCTTGGTTTCTGTTGGTAGGGTTCTTGTGCTTGCCTTTTGCCACGTGGTTATCTCAGGTGTTAGTTGGTCTTGCTGTCTCTGGCTGGAGCTTGTCCCTCATGTGGGCTTGGAAGTCCATGTCTGTACTCCTGAGAGACCAACTCTCTTCTGGGAGGGTCTGTGCACAGATGGCTGTGGAGGCACTCAGCTCCCAGGTGCAGATGGTGATTGGAAGACTCTTGTCCCTGCTGCTCCACTGATCCTATACCCTGTGCGCTCATAGCCATTCCACTCTGGATAGATATTGGAGAGAAAGTGGAGATCTCACTTCCACACTTAGAAGTGAAAGTGCTGCTGGGAGATCACTCTCTCCTAGGCTGTGCTCAGAAAGATATGGAGCAGCCTGGCTCCCTAGTACCTCCTGTATTTCTTTAAGAGAATTATTTATGTCCTTCTTAAAGTCTTCTATCAGCATCATGAGTTGTGAATTTAAATCAGAGTTTTGCTTTTCTGGTGTGTTGGGGTATCCAGGGTTTACTGTGGTGGGAGAACTGGGTTCTGATGATGCTAAGCAGCCTTGGTTTCTATTGCTTATGTTCTTGCCCTTGCCTCTCACCATCTGGTTATCTCTGGTGCTGTTTGGTCTTGCTGTCTCTGACTGGAGCTTCTCACTCCTTTGAGCCTGTGGATCTATGACCTTAGGTGTGTCCACACTCCTGAGAGACCAGTTTTCTCCAGGCAGGATTTGTAAGTGGAGAGCTGTGTCACAGGGTTAGCTCCAGGGCCTGATGGAGACCTGAAGGATCCTATCCCTGGTTGCTCTGTGGTTCTTGTGCCCTGTATGCTCCTGGTGGGTTCCTCTTTGACCAGTTATTGGAGCAAAATTGTTGGTTTCAGCTGTGGACTTAGCAGTGACTACACTCCTGGGAGACCAGATCTCTTCAAGCAGGATTGCTATACAGAGAGCTGTTCCACAGGCTTATCTCTGGGCACAGATGGAGACCAGAAGGTGCAATTTTAATTTTAATCAAGTAGACAGCAAAGCATTTGCCCTGTAGAGCTCCAGAATTGGATCAAGGCCACCATTTCACCAAGTCCAGGCTTCCTAGCTCATTCGTGCATGAACCACAGCTCTCAGTAGTAGCACAGAAAGCTTATTCAGCTTCTGAACTAATCTTGAATCATAGCACTCAGTAGAGCCCCAATTTTCCATTTATTTATCTGAACCAATCATGTACAATGAGACATGCTGGACAGGTCAGTAGAAAAATAAATCTTATGTGCCGAACATGTAGTTAGTTACCTTTGCATTTTCAAAGAAATAAATGAAAGTTCAATTTGAAAATGTGAGCAACTACTATAATTTATATGTTTAATGAAAACATATGCTGAAAGCTGGATCTATAAAATGGATTGTGTTTCAGCCCAGTTTCCATGGATACTTGTCATCTCCTATCTTCTGCTCCTAAAAAAAAAATAACCAAAATTTGTGAGTACTATATTTCATATCTTAATTAATTGTTACTTTAATTGCACAAACTTACATGGTATCATGGGATTATTAGTTACATGCACACAATGAATAAAACAAAATCTGGGTGTTACACTTTCTCCTTGGACCTTCTTTTAATTGTTTTATTATATACTAATGTAGATATTCACTAAATGAAATGCAATCTTTTCCCTTTTTTCTACTTTCTTTTCTTCTTTTTAACTCTTTCTTTTTTCTTTTGTTGAGGCAGGGCCTTGCTTGTTCCAGCTTTGCCTCAACATGCTATGTAGCTGAGGATGAACTTGTATTTCCATTTGATTGTTTAGATTTATCTACTTTATATGCATGAGTATTTTGTCTGCATGTAGGTATCTGTACCATGTGTATGCCTTGTGCCAGTAAAGGTCAGGAAAAGTTGTAGGGTCCCCTGGAACTGGAGTTACAGATGGTTATGAGCTACTATGTGGGTGCTTCAAACTAAACCTAGGTCTTCTGCAAGAGTGCCAAATGCTCTGAACTGCTGAATCATCTATTGATCTAAATCTTGAATTTTTGATTCTTCTGAGTTCATCTCTCCAGTACTGGAATCAAAAGTATGTGTCAATTTATATGCCCAATTTATATGATGACAGAAATTAGACCTAGGGCCACATAAATGCAAAGCATGCATTCTCTATTTGAGCTTCAGCCCTGGCCCAAAATATGATATTTCTAATACTTAATATTCATTTATACACCTGTGTAAGTTAAGGTTCTTCAGTGAACCAAAGCCAATAGAAACACAGAGAAGTGGGTGGGTAGATAGGTAGGTTCGTAGGTAGGTAGGTAGGTAGGTAGGTAGGTAGGTAAGTAAAATAGATGAACTATAGGAGATGATGCCTAGCTGGAAGAAGAGCTTCACCTGGGGAAATGAAATGAGAATTGTGGCCCAGCCTTGTCTTCATCTGACCTCTTGCTTCCTTTTCTGCCAAGATGTAAAGGAGCATCCACCATACGGTGCTACCTTTTGGGGAGCACCTATAGAATGTTGCAGTGATGCATATGGAGGAGACACTAATTATAGGAAACTGAGCCATATGGTTGTGTGACCTGAGAAATGACAAGTTCTATAACTAGTCAACTGGAGAACCAGGAAAATCAATGAGGTTGCTAACACTAAATCCATCAAATTCCTAAAAAGATAATGTCTTGTTCTCTTCTGAAGAAATGGAAGGAGTGATAGCTAAGCTCGATCTGCCAGACAAAGGAATCCTTTCTAGGTATAATTCAGGATTTCACTTGGTCAGAGGAGGCTCACATTGGCAATACCAAATGTAACTCTCATCAAAAAGTCACCCTAAAAAGCACAGCCAGAACGATGCTATTCAATACCAGCCCAATGAGGTTGGCCATTCTGTATCTTTCCACATACTTATATATGACATTTAAATTTTTAGGAACCAAACTACTTCAATGTTTTTCTTGTGTTAGAAAGTTATAAAAAAATAGTCAACTTTGTAATGCACAGAGAAAGTACAGGAACGTGTTTCTAAAAAATATGAAAAATAAAATATTTAAGTGTTACATTAACAACTGCTTTGTGGCTGAGCAGATGGGTACAGTCAGGTACTCAGGGAATACTCGAATGTCAGCTCACTTGGAACACAGTCTGCCAGGGCCCCATATGCACTCAGGAGTGGGGCAGTGCCACAGTACTCTGTGCCACAGGAGAGCCAGTCACCCAGGGGTGCTGAGACAGGCTTGCAGGCACAGGAGAGACAGGCAGCAGTCAGAGAGAATAGGAGCAACTAACATCAGAGATAACCAGATGGCAAAAGGCAAATGTAAGAACTTTACTAACAGGAATCAAGGCAACATGGCACAACATCCAAACCCAATTTTCCCACAACAGCAAGTCCTGAATACCCAACCACACAAGAAAAGCAAGATTTAGATTTAAAATCACAGGTCATGATGCTGATGGACAGCTTCAAGAAGGACATAAATAACTCCCTTAAAGAAATGCAGGAGAACACAAGTAAACAGGGAGAAGCCCTAAAAAACTTCAGGAAACCACAAGAAAACAAGTGAAGGAATTGAACAAAACCATCCAGGATCTAAAAACAGAGGTAGAAACAATAAAGAAATCACAAAGGGAAACAACTCTGGACATAGAAAACCTAGGAAAGAAGTCAGGAGTCATGGATCCAAGCAGCAACAACAGAATACAACAGATAGAAGAGAGAATCTCAAATGCAGAAGATACCATAGAAACCATTGACACAACAATCAAAAAATGCAAAATGAAAAAAGCTCCTGACCCAAAACATCCAGGAAATTCAGGACAAAATGAGAAGACCAAACCTAAGGATTATAGGTATAGAAGAGAGTAAAGATTTCCAAATTAAAGGGCCAGTAAATGTCTTCAAAATTATAGAAGAAAACTACCCTAACCTAAAGAAAGAGATGCCTATGAAAATACAAGAAGCCTACAGAACTCCAAATAGATTGGACCAGAAAAGAAATTCCTACTGTCATATAATAATTAAAACCCCAAATGCACTCAAGAAAGAAAGAAGATTAACAAAGGTAAGGGAAAAAGGTCAAGTAACATATAAGGCAGACCTATGAAAATTAGACCAGACTTCTCACCAGAGACCATGGAAACCAGCATGCTATAAGGACACATGCTTCACTATGTTCATAGCAGCCTTATTTATAATAGCCAGAAGATGGAAAGAACCGAGATGTCCCTGAATGGAGGAATGGATACAGAAAATGTGGTATATTTACACAATGGAATACTACTCAGCAATTAAAAACAAGAAATTCATGAAATTCCTAGGCAAATGGTTGGAATTGGAAAATATCATTCCTTAATATCTCTTAACATCAATGGAATCACTTCCCATGTAAAAAGACATAGACTAACAGACTGGATACATAAAGAGGACCCAACATTTTGTGGCATACAGGAAACTCATCTCAGTGTCAAAGACAAACACTACCTCAGAGTAAAAGGCTGGAAAAAATTTACAAGCAAATGGTCCCAGGAAACAAGTTGGAGTAGCCATTCTAATACCAAATAATGTAGACTTTCAACTAAAAGTCATAAAAAAGACAGAGAAGGACATCATCAAATGAAAAATCTACTAAAAAGAACTCTCAATTCTGAACATCTATGCTCCAAATACAAGGGCACCCTTATTCATAAAAGAAACTTTACTAAAGTGTAAATCACACACTGTACCTCAGACAATAATTGTGCGTGACTTCAACACCCCATATTCTTCAATGGACACATTAGGGAAACACAAACTAAAGAGAGACACAGTGAAACTAACAGAAGTTTGGAACCAAAAGGATTTATTAGATATCTATAGAACATTTCATCCTAAATCAAAAGAATATACCTTCTTCTCAGCACCTCATGGTATCTTCTTCAAAACTGACCATATAATTGGTCACAAAACAGACCTCAATAGATATAAGAAGATTGAACTAATCCTATGCCTCCTATAAGATCACTATGGAGTAAAGGTGTTCTTTAATAGCAACAAAAACAACAGAAAGCCCACTTACACATGGAAGCTGGACAATGCTCTCTTCAAAGATAGCTTGGTCAAGGAAGAAACAAGGAAAGAAATCAAAGAGTTTTTAGAATTTCATGAAAATGAAGGCACAACATACCCAATGTATGGGACAATGAGAGCAGTGCTAAGAGAAAAACTCATAACTCAGAGTGCCTCCAAAAAGAAGCTGGAGAAAGCAAACACTAGCAGCTTGACAGCACACCTGAAAGCTCTAGAACAGGAAGAAGCAAATACACCCAAGAGGAGTAGAAGGCAGAAAATCATCAAACCAGGGCTGAAATCAATCAAGTAGAAACAAAAAGAACTATAAAAAGAATCAACAAAATCAGTAGCTGGCTCTTTGAGAAAATCAACAATATAGATAAACCCTTAGCCAGACTAACCGGAAGGCACAGAGACAGTATCCAAATTAACAAAATCAGAAATGAAAAGGGATAAATAACAAGAGAAATTGAGGAAATTCAAAAAAATCTTCAGCTCCTACTACAAAAGCCTATACTCAACACAACTGGAAAATCTAGATGAAATGGGCAATTTCCTAGACAGATATCAAATACCAAAGTTAACTCAGGATCAAATAGACCATCTAAATGGTTCCATAACCCCAAAAGAAATAGAAGGGGTTGTTAAAAGTCTCCAAACCAAAAAAGAGCACAGGACCAGATGGTTTTAGTGCCAAATTCTATCAGACATTAAAAAAAGACCTAACTCCAATACTCATCAAACTATTCCACAAAATAGAAACAGAAGGAACACTACTCAACTCGTTCTATGAAGCCACAATTTTGCTGATACCAAAACCACACAAAGATCCAACAAAGAAAGAGAACTTTAGACTAATTTCCCTTATGAATATTGATGCAAAAATACACCATAAAATTCTTGCCAACAGAATCCAAGAATATTCAAAACAATCATTCACCATAATCAAGTAGGCTTCATTCTAGGGATGCAGGGATGGTTCAATATACAGAAATCCATCAATGTAATCCACTACATAAACAAACTCAAAGAAAAAACACACATGGTTATTTCATCATATACTGAAAAAGCATTTGACAAAATTCACCATGCTTTCATGTTAAAAGTTTTGGAAAGAACCAGAATTCAAGGCCCATACCTAAACATAGTAAAAGCAATATATAGCAAACCAGTAGCCAACATCAAACTAAATGGAGAGAAACTTGGAGCAATCACACTAAAACCTGGGACTAGAAAAGGCTGCCCTCTCTCTCTCCATATTTTTTCAGTGTAGTACTTGAAGTTCTAGCTAGAGCAATTAAACAGCAAAAGGAGGTCAGATACAAATTGCAAAGGAAGAAGTCAAATTATCCCTATTTGCAGATGACATGATAGTATACTTAAGTTACCAAAAAAAAATTCCACCAGAGAATTCCTACAACTGATAAACAACTTTAGTAAAGTGGCCAGATATAAAATTAACTCAAGCAAATCAATAGCCTTCCTATACTCAAAGAACAAACAGGCTGAGAAAGAAATTAGGGAAATGACACCCTTCACAATAGTCTCAAACAATATAAAATATCTTGGTCTGACTCTAACCAAACAAGTGAAAGATCTGTATGACAAGAACTTCAAGTCTCTGAAGAAAGAAATTAAAGAAGACCTCAGAAGATGGAAAGATCTTCCATGCTTGTGGATTGACAGGATTAATAGAGTAAAAATGGCCATCTGTGGATGATACTACTCGAGGACCCTTTTATACCAATCCTGCTCATATACCCAGAGGATTCCCCAGCATGTAATAAGGACACATACTTCACTATGTTCATAGCAAATTCCAATTAGGAATTTGTTTTAAAATACCAATCCCTTGGGCTAGAGAGATGGCTCAGTGGTTAAGAGCACTGACTGCTCTTCTGAAGGTCCTTAGTTCAAATCCCAGCAACCAAATGATGGCTCACAGCCATCTGTAATGAGATCTGACACCCTCTTTTGGTGTGTCTGAAGACAGCTACAGAGTACATTCACATAACAATACATAAGTCTTAAAAAAATGCCAATCCTTGTAGGCCCCAAAGGGATTAGGATCCCTACAGGAAGATGAACAGATTCAACTAACCTGGACACTTGGGGCTCTCAGAATTTGAACCATCAACCAAAGAACATACATGCCCTGTACCTAGGTCTACCTGCACATATATAGCAGATGTTCAGCCTGGGTTTCATGTGGGCACAAAACAACTGTAACAGGGGTTAACCCCCAAACTGTCTGTAAATGGGGTATGTTCTCCTAGCTGGGGTGCCTTGTCTTGTCTCAATGGGAATGGAATTGTCTAGCTTCTAAAAAATTTGAAGTGCTAGGGTGTGGGAATACCCAGAAGAGGCCCACCCACTCAGAGGATAAGGAGAGGTGGGATGGGGAAAGATTGCGGGAGGGCATGACCTGGAGGGAGGCAGTGAGTGGGATGTAAAGTGAAAAAATTAAAAATTAAATCAAATTAAATTAAAAATAAAATGCCAATGCTCAAAAAAAGTGTTACATTAAACACTTGAAGAAAGAAAGGAAATAAACTCTCTTGCAATTCTTTTTCCATAAGAATCAAAGCTAAGAATAAATTAAGAATCCTATTACCTGTAGTGTGTAGTTTTGTCTACATTGCTTTAAGTTCCCAATGAGTCGCTGGCATGCACCTGTTCAGAAGCTATCTGATATATGCAAGTAGAACACACACACACACACACAGAGAGAGAGAGAGAGAGAGAGAGAGAGAGAGAGAGAGAGAGAGAGAGAGAGAGGCTACAGGTATACACCTATGCATATGTAAGATCACACTCCTCATTTGGGACATAGAGGATGGGGATTATTTTACTGAGGGTAACAAAAACTTGGAT
>BDUI01000552.1:70242-102549 GCA_002335545.1 Apodemus speciosus | reverse complement strand
AGAGAAATGCAAATCAAAACAACCCTGAGATTTCACCTCACACCAATCAGAATGGCCAAGATTAAAAACTCAGGAGACAGCAGATGTTGGCGAGGATGTGGAGAAAGAGGAACACTCCTACATAAAAGTTTTTAAAAACAATGTTTAAAGATCAATGTCAAAACTTCAGCGCTGGGCATGGCAGCATCCACTTACAATTCCAGCACTTATGAAGGAGAGGGAGAGGATAACCATGAGTTCAAGCACAGCTAGGGCTATACATAAGACCTTTATAAAAGCAAGAGATTATTCCAGATACTAATTGGAAGAAGAAGCTTGATTATAATACTGTAGCAAATAACTTGCCGAGTGATTGTCTTATAAAGGAAAGTCAGAGAAGGCTTCTCTAAAGAATGGCATTCCATTGATACCTGACTGGGGGAAAGGAAGCATTCCTGTTTGTTTATATTTGTGTAGGAGTTGAGTTCTAACAGAGGGTTGCCAAGGGCAAAGGTTCTGAGTTTCTAAACTTGTAAGTAGAAATACATAGTGTATCTGGGACCAAGAAAAAATAAAAATGTGACTCTTCATTATGTAAAGCCTAAATATGTAACTTTTTAAGACTACAGTTGTATGATTTATACACACAACACTCTGGTTATGAACCAATTAGGGTGGGAGTTGGTTCCACAGAGGCAGTAAAGAACACTGTCTCCTTTAAACTTATGAGCCTTCGTCATTGTCACATATCAGGAAAGGAGACTAGAAACAACGTCATAGTCCAAGACTGCAGTGAGGGCCACCTGTGTGTATATATATATATCCCTTCGCTCCAAATAATCAAGGTAGAAGTGTGACATGGTTAGCAATATGATGAAGAAGAAAAGAGATTACTGACAATGCTAGCATTCTTCACAACAGGCCTCTTATGCATAGTTTAAAATGGCCTTTTGTGTACAATTAGGAGTCACTGGGATTTCACACAAAGGAGGAATGGTCTGGCTGTTAGTAAGAATGATTATTTTCCCTAAAGCAGAAGCTCAACCATTATGCACAAGAGCACAGTTGGAGTCTAGAGTGGAGCTTAGGCAAAATTATGTCTGACTGGTTTGTAATAAAGAAAATTAAAAGTGACCAGATTTGGAAAAAGAGGTTTTTGTTTTTTGCTTGTTTAGCACAAGGATAATAACTTGTTGACAGATGACATATTAGGAGTCAAAATAACATCTTAATCTCTCTTCCCATTTTGACTAGCTGGTAAAATGTATTGAGATTTAGTGGCTTGAAAGAGGTTATGTTTGTGATTAGAGTAAAAGAAAAAAATTAAGAACATTAAGTCTAAAATGCCAATTATACCTTCAAATCAAGTTATCAAGGAATAAATCAATGTGTGAAACTAGAACCAAAGAGAGTAATTTAGTTTGGAGACAAAATTAAGATCATCATTGAAAAGATAGAATATGAATTTCAGAAATGTCATTTCATGACATATTCAAAGGACTAGAGACAATCGCTGAGCACAATATGTCTTTTAGTGAATATTTATAAAGGACAAAAATAAGATGAAAATGCTTCACTTTCTGGGAAATTTTTATTTTGGGAAGTAGGAAATTAAAACATGCTACAACTTTACACTGTGCCATGAATTAAAATTCCTGTTGGCAAACAAAGCAACATGGTGTGTCTGGCTGTATGGATAAGAACTGATGGCTTTTCTATATATCTTAAACTGAGCGGGATGGTTTTACACAGCCATGCGAGAGGAGAAGTGGGAGGAGAGAAGATGGATGGTGAAGAGGACAAACCTTATCCACATGACTTCAATTAGCCACAAGTAACTATGAATATCATAAAAGGATAGAATAATTAATAGTCTAATCTAGATGGGCAGCTTGTATCATTGTCAATTGGCTCTGAAATTATTCTGTGGGCATCTCGTGAATTGTGGGAATTTATTGATATATAAAACTGACTGATAATTATAAGCTTCTAGAGTTTTGATTTATTGGGTTAAGGGGATTTGTGACAGCTAGACGCAGGGGTGGATGGCTGGGAAGGTACAAGCTTGAGGCAGGCAAACAGGAGCTGGGAAGACTGACACCTGGGGCTAACCATGGAGACCTCAAGACCACCTGGACAAGAGAGTGGTCTGCGGTAGTGTCGGATGGCGTCTTTTTAAATATTTCCTGCTACAAAAAAGCCATGGCTCCAAATTTAAAATGACACAAATAAAAGTAAGCTTTTATTACCTTTTTATTATTATTATTTTATTATTACATAGTGCCACAAATATCAGGCACCAATAGAACTGGGCCTGGTTAAAGTCAGAAGGAACATTTGATTGTCGTGCGAAAAGTTTCTTTCCAATGGGAAGTTCAATTATGAATAAATTCTACTGAATAAAATTATTTTGCTTTTAGGTTTGTAAGGGGTCCCTTGAACACTTCTAAATAAATGTTTTATTCCGTTTCTATAAATAAATGTCAAAGTTTCATGCATTTAATTGAAAGTACATTGCTCAAAACTGTTCATGACTTGAGGGCTCCTCACTCCTCCACTCCACCTGGCCTTTCCAGAGGGTCAGACTCCTGCTGTATTATATTAGTAATTCCCATGTGACCCTAAGGCCAAGAGAGTTATTCTTTTGTGTCTTTTCTTAAAGAGAACTTAATCCTTCTTTCATTATGGGAAGACAAGAGACAATTTGGAGAATGAAAATGAAGAAGAAACTGAAAAAAAACTGACTTCTTTCATTTTTAAGTATTCTTTTCTTATGAGAGATTAAATAGTTCATTTTAACTGCGTTAGGTCAGCATGCCAATCAGGTGGCTGATTTTCATGATTTTTTTTAAAGAAATAAGTCTTTAAAGCAATTAGTTGGCCAACATACAACTTTAGGGTGTGTGTGTGTGTGTGTGTGTGTGTAGTGCAAACTCATCTTTCAAATAGGATATTAAAAATTATGAAAGCCTTCCATATGAAGCCATATTGTACAATCAATAACTCCAAACAATCTTCTTTGTAAATACATACAATACCTTTAATTAAAATCTCAGGAAGAGGTCTTTGCAGCAGAGCCAAAGTCTCCCCTGGTGACAGTTTTGCAGGGTGTACATTTGGAGTGAAAATCGGGCTTTGAAATAAATGAACATCAAGGCAACCCACACTCTCCTGTGCAGAGCACATGAACAAATGCTCTCTGGGACAGGAACAAATGCTCCCTGGGACTTCATCCTGGAGAGCGACTTAATCAACATCAGCCTCTCGTGTAGAAAACCCTGCATGCTGATCGCATCTTTCCCTCACCAAGTTCATTATTGCATTGCATCTAATTACTCTCCGCAATCAAACCACATCCCCCATTAAACAGGAAATTATTTTAAGATATCATTTTTGGGAATGCATCAAATGCCAATCTCGATGTACATCCCCTGAATCTATTTTGTAGCACTTCTTTTCCTGAACTGTGGCTTTTTTGCCATCTTCCTCCAAAACGTACCAGTTTAAATATTTTACACACACTAAGATATACCTTCACAGTTGCTAAAGGTTTTCTTGCATCTTTGTTTAGGCAAGCACACACTTGTGCACACATACACACATCATCATCTTCCTTTTAAGTTAGACCACTTTCTGACACATTTCCATTGGAAAATCATGCAGTTGTGAAGCAAGCTAGAAACAAAAGGTAAACTACAGGGCAGAGGAAAGGAAAGGAGACTCTCACCCTGGGATCTCCCTCGCTAAGAGCCAAGACTTCCAGGATAATTAGTATTTGATGAATATTGATACATTGAGAACTCATTTGCACAACACAGAGCAGTGAAACATGCTAAAGGCCAAAGCATGGCTGTGCTACCTTTCCAGCAATAAACCTGCAATTTTCTAGGACCCTGATTAAGAAATCCCATTGGGCTGTGAGATGACCCTGTGGTTAAGAACATCGACTGCTCTTCCAGAGGTCAGGAGTTCAAATCCCAGCAACCACATGGTGGCACACAACCATCTATAATGAGAAACATATAAAGAACCTATGGCTGTGAGCATCTGGGCCCAGAGCGAGCAAGGGAGCAGAGAGCAGGGGTCAGAGCAAGCAGAGCCAGGAGAGAGGGGGGTCGAGGGTCAGGGGGTGGAGGGGCAAAGGGCAAGGGTCAAGGAGCAAGGGTCAAGGGTCAAGAGGTGGGGGAGTTGGGTGGGGAGAGAAAGAAATCCCACTACTGTAATGCATGGTTTAAGCCTTATACAACTTTGCAACCCAAGTTTTTTGTTGTTGCTGTTTTTTGTTTTTTCGAGACAGGGTTTCTCTGTGTAGACCCGGCTGTCCTGGCACGCACTCTGTAGACCAGACTTGCCTTGAACTCAGAAATTCCCCTGCCTCTGCTGGAATTACAGGTGTGAGCCACCACACCCGGCCATTTGCAACCCATGGTTTTAACTTGTCAGATTGCAATTCCTCACCAAGGCATCTTAAGAACCAACATATACTCTCGTTTATGGAAAAGGGCAAAGGAGAAAATGAAGTTGCTTAGCAATGCTTTGAGATAGAACATGAGAGTCACCCCATCATATTGATTGATACCTATTGCTAAAACACTTTAAAATGTATCTCTTCCTTGAAAGACCTACATCTACACGTAGGCCTGTACTCTATTTTCCCAGCATTCTTCTAGTAATTTCCATGAGTAAGTCTATGACAACGCTTCCATCTAATAAACTCCAACTCTCTTCCTTTACACAGGCTCAACCTGAAATGCTTTTCTGGCAAAATTGCACCTCCTCTAACAGAAAACTCCTTAGGTTGCTGCAAGCTTCAAGGAGAAAGTGAGTGGGCAGAAGCTGCCCTGATGCTGACTGATGGTTATTTTATCCACTGTGAGCAGGCTAAGAGCTTCTTGAAGACTAGCATTGTGTGTCTCTGGTGTGGTCCCATTGTACATTACTGCTGATATGCTAATTCAACTCACAGGACTTGAAATTAAGTCCCCTGAGTCTTCCTTCCATTTTTCTCTCACCTTCCTTCTCCTCTCACTCCTTCTCTCTCTTCCCCTCCATTAAGCCTCCTTTGTCTTTCATAAGCTTCTACTAATATATCTGTAAAATAAATGCATCAGAAGATAAATAATTATGAAGATTAAATTAAGAATAAGAGGGACAATATAAAGCAGATATAAAGAGAAAGCATTGTTATATACTGGGTAAGATATATCTTTTGCATGAGGAACACAAAAAGATATTTTTATGTTCTTATCACGCTGAAGAATATTTTTATTACATTTTATTTGTTCTTAAGAAAAGGGTATTTTTCTGAGATGAGGCCAAGAAGATAACAGTTCATGCTCTTATGTCAACCAGCCATCAAGTTACAGAAGTTATTGCAAGAGTACCTTTCTTTCCTTAGGTCTGCATCAATACAGGACACAAGCCTCTGACAAAAATGTTCTCATCTGGACAGCATTATGTGTAAAGGCACAAAATAAGTACCATTATATCGTAGTTCCCAGCTCTTCACTCCACTGCTTGCTAAAGAGAATTCTAGCACAATCCATTATGATTTTTTCCCCATCCAAGAGACCAAGAAGGAATCTTTTAGGGCTTTTCAAATGGAAAACAAACAGAATTATAAGTGAAAATTCTGCAGCTAAGAGGCTATTGGGGTTTAGAAGAAGGTAAGTATGGTAAAGTATAGGAGTGGGTGTAAAAGGGATTGGATAAAGCTGAGCGTGTAAAGACACTCAGGATGTGTTCGAAAAGGAAATGAGGGAGATTTCATTCTGAATTCAAGACTGCTGCAACAAAACCTGAAGCGGTCTTTGAGTTAAGGGCAGAGGAAGAGTCTTAGACCATGTACTTACCTGTTTATCTCACCCCTTGGAAGCTTCTTAGTGCCTCCACGGCTTGAGATAACTGCACACTTAAAGACAGTGTCCACCACTTAGGCGCTGATCCTCCCACTGTCCAGTTTTGAGAACTGTCTGGCAAAGGAATAACCCTATTTTCTACAGAAGAACAACCCAGACTGTGAATCTTGAAAGGAAGCTTGCTTAAAAAAAAATGTGTCTGAAAGAAACAGAAAGAAAACATGTAATTGTGAAGAATCTTTGTTCTTCTTGTTCTTTCTTTCTTTCTCTCGTTTTTAAGTAAATGCTTTAAAATACAAGTTTAAGACCTAATGATGTTAAAAAGCTTTATTTTGGTCAAGGTGAGGAAGCCACAAATGTCGATTTGAACTAAAGCAATTATTTTACATAAGAAACTGTGAAAGGAAAAATAATTTAAACCATGAACACAATAATTGCATTTTATGGTATTTGAGAAATTCTTGAAAAAAAAACATGAGTTTGCCATTCGTCTTTGGTTATAGTATTTTGTTCCAAAACTTCTGTGAGCCTAAATTTTGATGATTTTTTTCAATAGTATACAATAGTATTAAAATCCAGCTACTGAAATGAAAACTAACTCATCACTCTAAACTTAAACTCCCTGAAGTAGTCCTAACAAAAGCCATTTCCCAAGGAAAGAGAAATGACTGGATCTGAGATAGCTTGGCAAGGAAGTGACAAGCTGAGAAATGTTTCCCTAAAAATCAAGAAAACAAGTTTGATAAACCCTGCTATATTGTAACCAATCGAAGAAAGAGCGACAAGGTGCATCAGTGATGGCTAATAAAATGGCCAATAAGAACATAAGGTTCACTGGGTGTGGAGGCTCACATCTCTAAACCCAGCAGTCAGGGAGGCAGAGGCAGGCAGAACACTGAGAGTTCAAGGCCACCCTGTTTTCCATAGTGACTTCCAAGATGGTAAAACTGCATAGTGAAACCCTGACTCAAAAATAAATACATACAATAATAACGATGAGTAATATTCAATTTACACATTCACACACAAACACACATATAATTTATATATATGAATACATAGATATATATATGAATATATAGATATAGGTATATAGATATATAAGATAGTCTAGGTTCCTAGGGAGATATGGAAGTTTTATTAATTCCGGGTACATACATTATCAAATGTATAAGGCTACACATTAAAAATGTTTTTCTTACACAGCTGGTTATACACTCAGAAATATTCGTTAAGAATTTTACTGATGTTCTGTGAGAGTGGATACAGGTCATGAAATAAGGAAAACCACCAGGAAAGGAGAGAATGGGTTTTAAAGAATTCTGTTTGTGCAGTAATTGAACACATGTACAACAGGAAAGGTAAAGAGTCACACTAGGGCCAGGAGAGAACAGGCTTGAAGGGAAGCAGGGTGATGGGGAAGGAGCAAGAGAATCAACACATCAGAGTATGTGTGAGAAGGCTGAAAGGGTCCCTGTTGTTATCCATCTTGACTGTTTAAAAAAAATAAGAGTTTTAGATAGTGAGCATGATTAGTATAATTATAAATAATTATTTCCTCCTTCCAGTGCACTGATCCCTACACACACACACACACACACACACACACACACACACCACACACACACACACATACACCCACACACTAACATCCCTCACTGTATTCATGGCTAGATAAAAGTACCTACTGAAGTTCTCAGAGAGAAAGTGACTGAAGCAGATAGCACAGCCTGTAGATATCTGGCCTCTAAACTCATCCCTCCATTGCTCCTATTAAGGTGGCAGACATGCTAAAGGTTGGGGAAGGGAGGAGTCCATGGGAAGAGAGGCTTGCAAACCTGGAGTACCTAAACTCTCAGTAGGATCCTCCCCTATAACCACAACTCCCGACAAAAGGCACTGGCCATCCTTTGGGGGTAAAGAACTACCAATAAAACGGTTTGGGTCCTAATTGCACCTCAATTTAATGTTTCTTAGGAAAAACAAATAACAAGTTCTCTACTTATTAATTGTCTCTGTTGATTCTTTTCTAGTGACTTTTCAATAAACCTCAGACACCGATGTGTCAGATCTGTAACAGAATGGACTTTCTAATTTCCCTAATTCCTCCATTCTACAATAATCTTAGATTGCTAGAAAACTCAGTGATTTTTCCTGAAACCAGCTAGACAAACTGAAAAGAGCTCCTTGAAGTCACTCCTCACAACATCAAAAGGAAAATAAACCCAGGCATCTTTGTCTTTTTCCTCACAATAAAAAGGAACTTTAAAGAGGAGGGATGTTTCATCTCTTCTTTAAAGGCGGGACCTGAGACAATAAGTCAGAACAGGAAGTATTTAGGCTAATGGTGTCATCCTTCTGAGCTACACTGCTTTGAGAAAATCCGAGAGCCCTGGTCTATACTCAACTTGATCTGTCGAATAGGCATGAGTATCTGGAATAATTTAAATGATCTGACACCTTTGCTTCTATCCTAATCGCAGAAATATGGTACATTTGCAAATGATTTCATCTCAAGATTGAATGTACAATGAACATCATCTAAAAAGTCACATGGGAACATGAAGATGGCTCAATATCCCGGTTCCCCTGTGACATTTTAGATCAGAGTGAAATTTGTAGGTGTCATTCTCTCTTTACATGGTGTGAAAGTCAGGCCTGACGACCTGAGTTCCATCCCTGGCTAACACAACATGTAAGTTTTCCTGTGATCTCCACATGCCTAATATGGTACTTAAATGCACATTTACATGCATTTGCATGCACACACACACACACACACACACACACACACAATTTTTGTGAGTTTTTTGAATACATGAAAGTTCAAAGACTAAGAGAAGTTTTACCCATCTGGAGAAAACCAGAAAATGCTATGCCATGTGTATTAGTCAGGGTTCTCTAGCAAAATAGAACTGATTATACACACACACACACACACACACACACACATATATATATATATATATTCATAGTTTTATATATATAATTCTAATAAATCACTATATGTAGGCATGTATTGAATACATGTGTTATATATGTGGATACATATATGGATATGTTATATATGTTTATATATATATGTATATGCTACAGGCTGGAATATAGATATGTGATATATATATGTATGTATGTGTATATATATATACATATATATATACACATTTATCTAGCCTAACAATGACTGTCTACCAAAGTATGTTCCAAGGATTCAGTAGTTTTTCAGTCCATGAGGCTGGATGTCTCAGCTGGGCTTCAATATATGCCAGAATTGTAAAGCAATCTTTAATGCTAGTGAAGGAAAGGACTTGTTAGTGACAGCAAGTAGGCAAAGAGAGAGCAAATTTCCTTCTTCCATGTCCTTATATAGGCTGCCAGTAGAACATCTGGCCAGATTAAAGGTGAATCATACACTTTAAAAAATTTGGATTAAACATAGATTTTCTCACCTCAAAGATCAAGTTTAGAACTGAGTCTTCCTACTTCAAATGATGTAATTAAGAAAGAAGTCCCATGTGGGTAAATCTGGATGCTAGAGTTTTAGTTAATTCCAGATAAAATCAAGTAGTAAACTAAGAATAACCTTCACATCATATTACTGCAGTTGTATAATTAGACACATAACTTCAGACCAGTGCCTATAGACAGAAACATCAATTTCAAAAAGAAATAGATATGGATTGTTACTGATAAATTTCAGTTGAAAGCAAGTCAAGAAGTTGAGTCAAGTTATAGGCAAGTTTTCATATTGCTGTAAAGATTAGAGTTTTAAAGGAATTTAAATTAATCATGGTAAGCCATGGATAAGGTATTGGCTAGGGTAGGTTGAAATTGGATCGCACCCAGAACCAATCCATAAATAATTTTAAGAAGAAAGAAGTTAAGAAGAAAATAAAAGGTTAGAGAAAACTAAGATAGCCTCAGCTACTCATTGATTTTTTTTAACTTCTAAATTCCTGTTTTGGACAAAGCTTAGCATGTCAGCTCAAAATCTTAACTGAAGTCATGTTGCTCACATAAAGGAAGTATTTGTCATGGGACATCTGTTTTTATATTTGAGCATTTTCATTTTTGATGTAATATATTCCATGAATTCATGGATCATAAAGTTACACATTCCCAAGTCCTTTAACATACACATACCAGACGCATATGGCACAAGTACCCGATATACAAGAATTCTCCCGGTGAATACCAGGTGAGCATCCTATACAATGCTGACAAGATTCTGGAAAGGATCTCTCCTTTTCTAGCACACTACCGTGGAGGAAGAACAACTTGTAAATCTATAGCTAACATTATCTCTCCAGTCGCCACACCGGTGAAGGCCAATACGTCTTTGATATACATTTTACAAAAATATTTTCATTATTTGCTTTTCAATGTTTTATAAAATACATTAAGTATACCAATATCATGACAGCAATTTGATTTCAAATATTGTTGGACAATGCATTTCTTCTAAATAAAGCACACTGATTGGAACTGTGTCTTCTTTGAGGGTCATTTTTTGACATTTACTTACAAAGTTTATTACTCTTTTTTTCTCCCCCATCTATGGTTAAATGAATCTTCAGAGGTTGAATGTGGGTATTCAATCTTTCCACATTAATCTTTATAATTTTCCTTTTTCTTCTTCATGTATAAGATATCCTACAGTATTTTATCAAGTAGACTCACATTAAGTCCCCCATGCATAGGAAAATAGAAGCATAAAGTATTAGACAGAGTTGTCCTGTAGCACAAGGTTTGACAGTGATAAAACTAAGTAAGAACAAAGAGCTCTAGACCTTCAGAGTGATCAGTTTTTCTCTCCTCCAGTGGTGTGCTAGTGAGACCTTCTCCTGTCTGTCTTTCTGTTTAGATTTTAACCACTTATATGTGTTAAAGAAGATATTTGATTGTGTAATTATTTCTAAAACAAGACCAAATTCATTCTTATTTCTGGCTACTTAGCTTCTGTACATTTCATTTATGATCTTCATATTAAGATTCCCAAATACTCTCTAATCATGGTCTAATTCTGTCAACTAACAAGCCATTTGTTCCACTATGTAGCTGTGACAGAAAGATTAAAGTAACACTTATTACACCATGAAATTAGTTAAAATTATAGTGACATTCTTCATTCCTTCTCAACAGAAATGACATTTTCCCCAAGTGCTATATTCCAATTATGTAGATGCTACTATTTATGACTTTCTAGGCCCCTTTTCTTTCACTAATATAGCTCTATCTCAGCTACAGTATTCATGCATTTAAGCTATATGTTTCTATGAATTATATTCCAATATCACTCCCCTATCTTCTATAGGTATGACATGGTATGATCATAATCTGTTCCATCTGGATAATTACAAAAGAAAGGCAATTCTACTCTRTATCAATATGACCTAACTCATAAGACAACAATGATTGAAGCTTCATTATCCAGAGACGTTTGATCAGAATTTAGGATTAACATAGTATATCTTCCCAGTATTATCTTTGAATACTCTTAACTATTGGCCTTTCAAAACACCAAATTCAGTACTAATTAAAATACCTAAAAACATTTGTTACATAAGAACAAAGTCTCTCTCTCTCTCTCCAGAATTGCCAATAATCATGGTGTTTCGATAGAATGACTTTCTATTAATTCATCTTTTTATACATTAATTAGACTTGTAGGAGTGTCTGCAGCCAGTTGTCTGAAAGAAAGCTCCCTGAAATGTGCATATGAGGACTAAGAATCCCTCCATCCTAGTCAGATCATTATTTCACACTGACTCAAGCCACAAATGTTACCTCTGAAAGTCTCCATAGAGCATCTGGTGTGGAAGTACCATTGCAAATCAAGCTACTACATCTAATAAGCATGGTATCTCTTCACTGTGAAAAAAACAGTCTGCAATGAAAACCACTGCTTGTTCCATGATATTGTCAACTAGGTATAGTGCACTTTCAGGTGCATGTAAACCATAATTGTTCTCTGGAAAGAACTCTTGAATATCTTAAAACAGGATGTACTGGCAATACTAAATGACTGAGTTCCATTTCAGCTTTTAAAGCAATGTGTCCTCTCGACAAAAGTATTTTATGTACTTCCCAGGTTCTAATACTCTTGGGAATAGCACTGATCGATGGTCTTTTCCCTCAGTTCCTGCTGTCACCCTTCAAAATGTATGCCATTCAGTAGAAACTAGTTAGTGACTTGACACCAATAACCAGTATGAGCATACTCAAGGTCCTAGGTTCAATTCCAAACACTCCAAAGAGTGCATTTTAAGATAGACTTGCTAAAATGGATGGGATAAAACTCACAAGGCTTCACTCCTACCCGAAGAACTATGGGTGACTAAGGAATTCTGGCATCAGGAGTAATGGTCTTCCCCACAGAAGAACACATCATTGATTACCCAATATCAAATGATTAGCCTTGAAGACCTACATATAAGCAACATTATTTAAACTGAGTAGAGTGCATTTATATATTTAGAAGTGTGTATGTGTGTGTGTGTGTGTGTGTGTGTGTGTGTAACAACAATTAATGGAAAAGAGATCACAAATTTAAAAGAGAGCAAGAAGGAATATATAAGAATATTTGAAGGTAGAAAAGAGGAGGGCGAAATTTGTGATTATATTATAATTATACAGTTTTTGAGGACTCTCTTCAATATCTTCCTATATGGACTGTTTCTGTTGAGGGGAGTGTGAGGGAGATGTTTTCCCAGATGTCTCAGCATCCCTTCATTCTCAGTTATGAGTCTGCAGACATCAAAAAATCTCTAGATTTTTAGATCTCTAAAATCTAAGAAATATTTCTATTGAAAAATGGCCAACTGAGAGGAAGATGGCAGCCACCACCAGCACACATGGGGCCATGGAGCCAATCCTAGGAGCCTGAGAGCTTTGAAGAGAGATGAGGGCTATGGAGGAGGAGCCTGCAGAGCACACAGTATCTCCAGAACAGCTGAAAGAGGCAAGTCTTATGAGAAGATTCTTTCAAAAAAGTGGTTTCAAGGAACTTGGAAATAAAGAAGGCAAAACAGATGGGCACCTGGTGGAAAGAATCAGAAGTAGAGACATAGACATAGTGACAGGGGGTGTTGATGTCTGTGGGATCCCAACAGGGGATCAGATTGATATCCATGAACTGAGCTACCACTAGAAAACATCCTGGAGTCCATGAACCATGCTTCCTGCAGCTGCTACGGACAAGAGAGATTATTTTACAGTGTAATTGATATCTGCAGACTCATAACTGAGAATGAGGGGCACTGGGGCCTCTGGGACAACATCTTCCTCATCCCCCACCCCCAAAAGAAACAGTCCATACAGGAAGATATTGAAGAGAGTCCTCAAAAGCTGTGACAAAGGTACTCAGGTGTAGTTCTTCTGAAGGGATGGGGGAAGAGTCATGGGGGGTGAGGGAGGGTTGGGAGGTATCTCCATTTTCTTTAAAGAGTTGACCACTGGAAGTTTGACCGTGTTCCAAAGAGGATATAGTCAATACGAATTGGTCCAGTGTTTGTTTGTTTCTTTGTTTGTACGGTACAAGGGTGGGAAGGTGGACATAGGACAAATGAGAATCAAGTGTAATAAGGATGCATTGTATGAAATTCCCAAATAATAAAAGGTTATTATGTTGGGTGGGGGGAATAAATAAATAAGGATGGACAAAAGAAAAAATAGAAAGAAAAGAATCCAAACAATAATGACTGAATGTGTTACAGGTTGTCCTTTCCACTTCCCTCTAACTGTCTAAGAGAAGTTAAGTGGACTTAAATAAGAATAAGGAAATGCTGATGGAAGTGCCAGATTTTGACCTTTCTCAGTCAAAGTCTAGGAAAATAATGTCTCAATTAATTTTGCTTGGCATGTATGACGTATCTTTTTCTCAAATGACTTCATTGACGGATTAATAAATATATTAGTTTAAAGCATCAAAAATAAAAAATACCTCTCTTAATATTATAGAACAAATGTATATTCTCTGAGAATACAAGTTAGAGGCACAAAGCCTTCCAGTGTGTGAACACACCTCACCAACTGCCTCAGTTTCTCCCAAATCATTATTCCAATGATAATCTCATTTTTCCTAGAACATCTGTACTTGCACACTCTAATATTTTGCAGGCAAATTCTCAGAGGCCAGTCAATGCCTTGCCACATGGTTTCCATCCCCAATCTTCCCGTCATAGTGACAGCTTCAGCCACTTGATGTCTTAAGTCAAATAAATGTCTTATTCATGGTTAACTCTCCTGGCTTGTAGGGAGCCGTCCCTGCAACCTCCATTACAAGATGGCGCCGGCACCCGGCAGGCGCCAGGTAGTAAACATGTCAATGCGCATGTGCTGAGCAGTTTTCCATCCCTCAGTCTCTGCCTCTCCTGTGGAGTCATATGGTCCGATGAGCTGCAGCCAACTGGGAGGTGACACGTCCTAGGCAGAGACTGTGATCCTATATAAGGATGGGGTTTTTGGTGTTGGGGTCTCTGCTCTGTAAGCTTTTGCTCTCCCTCTCAAGATGCATTAAAGCTTTACTGCAGAAGGATCCTGATTGTGCTGTGTCGTTCTTGCGGGCAAGACGGTAGCACGGGACACTGGCTCAGATGCAATTCATAATCAAGATGTTCTCTTCCAAAATACATCTCCAACTCAACATTTCCTTTCGTGCCAGTCTGGCATAGTCATCACTCACATAGTCTATGCCCATCTTCTGTAGAGAGTTTCTGAAGTGTTAGCCAATGTGCTAGTCCTGGAAGACACAACCACACCGCTCATGTCCCTGTATTTCTATTTGCATTCCTCCAGTCGGGATGCTCTTCAAATATTTGAAGGAACCAGTCACCTGCTCAGCTCTTTGCTTGAAAGGCAATTTTCATAGCATTCCTAAACACAACCTTTGAAATTTCATTTTGGACTACTCCACAACTCTGTATCATCTTTCTTGATTTACTTTCTGCAGAGTGTACAATATGGTGTGGTTTCCAGTCAGTCATCCATCACCCTCTATCAAGACACAAGCCTAACTGTTGCCAATGTGTTCACAACAGAAACACCACTGTCTGGAGCATTGCTCGGGAGTTGGTAAGTTTCTCATCTCCTTCTCTGTGTAAAAGTCAGAATTCTCCCTTCCAAATCCTTACTTAACATCACTATAGTCCAAACATTCCCTCAAACTTCATCATCATCATTGTGAGAAATCCATTAGAATCAAGGAAAAATTTCCTCAAACAAGACATGACTATCAAACCTCATTTTGGACTAGTCTTCAGTATAAATTAACCATAAAAAATGGTATTAAACTTTTAGAGCTTTATAATGAGGTTTCTGTATGTCAGAGACATAAAAGTAGTTGATTTTATGTATTTAAATCGATGTGAAAATATATGGTGCATTTTATTGACTATAAGTGGATGAAACTATTTAGATTACAAACTTGCCATTTTGGGCATAGTCTTACAGTCTACAACCGCAACTCTTTTTTTTCCCTTTTCTCTTTCTTTTTTTTTTTCCTGTTTTTAAGTGAATATTATAAAACATTTTTAGTCACATAAAAGAAGTGTTCAATCAAGCCAATGACTCATTCACTTTCTGCCTAGGTTACTTTTAAAAGGTTTAGTTAGCAAGAAAGCCACTTTTCTGCTAGCTGGGCATAGACAGCCACTGGCCCTGAATAAAATGCTGTGTGCAAGCTAGACTAATCCTGGAGTAGGCAAAAGCAAGTCAATCCTTTTAAGTAGCAGAATTTTTGCCATTTGCCGTAAAATCCATTCAGTTAAATAATTTGGTGCCATTAGCGGGTGATTCCTTGTTACAGAAATCTTCAGTCATTGACCATGATTTCATCTACATTAGACTTACCTTGGCTCCAGTCTTCCCTATCCAAACCATGTGATCCGAAGTCTGAAAATAAATACGCAAATAAAATTGTCCTCTTACAAAGCAATGGAAAAACAGAAACTCCCCAAACGCTTGGTTTCTAAATTTATGTCTCAAAATTTTATCAGTAGGATTTATTAAAAATTTACTAAAGATAAAATGATATAAAATTAGTAGAGATATTAACTCAGAAACTACCATATAAGACTTTATTTAAATAGTACATTGAAAATTGATAGGTAAATAGTTAGATGCTGGTATTGGGCAATTTGAATTGCTTTAAACAGCAGCAGAAGCCTTTGATGGTTTGCACAAGAATTAACAAATGTTAAAAGAGAGAGAGAGAGTGTGTGTGTGTGTGAGAGAGAGAGAGAGAGAGAGAGAAAGAGAGAGAGTTCTGAAGAGCTTCCCAGTTACTTATGTAAATTTCTGTTACATAAGAACAATAATTCTCCAAACATTCAAAATAAAACCAGAGAATCAATTTGATTAGACAGAGTTAGTTCTACAGTGGGATAAATTAATATATATTCAATAGTCTCAGATAGCTCTCCGGAACACAACAGGCACTGAGGAGATGTCAACCATGTAGTTTGAGGCAGGAGGAGTAGAGCTATCAGAAACTAGAGGTCACCACATAAAGCTACAGGGCAAATCTTTATGGGACAGAAGTTTTCCTAGCAGCAAATAAATCAAACATTTCGAATTATTTACTTAAATATAAATAACATTCTATGGTTGAATACATTTAAATGAGTATTTTAAGTAAGTAAGCAGCTAAAGAAATGTTTATACTCAGGAGAAATCTTTGGACTGGATTTATGATCTCAGCTTGACTTCTTCCTCAGAGGAATATTTTGAAGACAAAGTCTCTGATAAGTGTGCTTTGTGAAAAAGGCACCTCCCGCCACCTCAATCCCTTGAACAAAGTGCACTTCCAACACTTTGCTCTAGCTACCATTTCAAGGGTCAACATTATTTCTTGATGCCTTTTTATGAACAGAAAGGCTTTCTGCCTTAGACACTGTGGACCTGAGGTAATCCTTATATGAATGATCTGTTCTTATTTTACTTCTGTGGGCTCAAGCCTGATTAATACCTACTTGGAAAATCTTAAAATGTAGCTGCATGCATTATTAATAACATCATTAGGAAGTACTAAGTACCATGTATTTGCATCTGGATGAGAATATTGGTTGAAAAAAAAGAAGGAAATCAAAGTAACTATTCTTGCTGTTTTTAAGAGGTTCCATTGGATTCAATGTATACATGATGATTACAAATCTTCTTCACAATTCACAAGTTGCAATTCAGCTCTTCCTGCCACTCAAACCTGATTAATCTGATGACCTTGCTCTAATAGTAGGTGATTCATTGTGATTTATTTTTGTAAATTACTAATGAAAAAGAAATATTTAATTTTAAAATGCCTGTGTATTACAAAAGTGTAACTTTCACAGATGTAAAATATTTTGGAATTTTATTCAAAACTGGTATACTGTCTATATTGAGTAAAAATAATATCTGAATTTTCACCACTTATAGGAAGAATTTTTAAAATCAGCATCTAGTTAATTCCGAAACCTGAAAACATACTACAGAACAACAAAAAAGTCCTGTTAACAAATAAAAACTTGATATTTAGTCTTACTTATTTATATTTATAATATTTCTTTTATCCCTTTTTATACATATATATATACATATAGGAAAAAGATACAAAATTAACAAACATTATAGATAAATAAAGCAAAATATAAATCTAACAAGTTACAAGGAGAAAAAAGCATCACTATTTTTATTATTTTTAATTACAAATTTCAGAGCCAAAAATCAGTGTCAGGATACACTGCAAAAAATATGACATAATATATTTTATTATGCATAAAATTTCAGCAAAACACTATTTAGAACAAATGCAAATGGAGTCTGAGAGCTGGAATTTTTTTCATTTTGCTACTTATAATTCCATTTATGTTCATTATGTGTTGTATACTAAATTATATTATTTAACATTATTCTATTACATTTTATTTGCTCCATAACATTTTATTCAACTATATATCTAATGTTGTTTACATATCTCTTCAGGCACAAATGATCCAGTTGTTTAATACTAGGGTTAAGACGTTGGAATCAAATGGAATGATACCAGTTCCTCCACTGTTGAGATTAATATTTTTCTTTTGCAATCATAAAAACAATCTGCAACCTGGCATTTTGCCAATGGATAATACTCCATCTTTCAGCAGCCCTTCACCTAATGTCTTCTTGTGCTCTGATAATCTTTGCCTGAATCTATTATTTCATTATGAATTACAAAATAAAGAGATTTTTCTAATTGTATTATTTATTCCATATTGATGAGTTGCATTCTTAGGGGTAAAAAATTTCTTGAGACAATTTATTTATGCTAAAAGGATTTCCAACTTATAATATAGGTTTAAATACTTAATTCTTCCATTTTAATTGCCAGTATATGTGTTAGATAGTATAATGGTCATCTCTACTGGTTTAGTGAAAGTTTTAGCTTTGTTTGTTTGTTTGTTTGTTTGTTTAGAAGAATTATAAAGGCTTGGTCCTGGACTGCTCTGAGGAGGTTCCATGAATGTCTGAAAGTTTCTCTGATATTTAGAATAGCAAGGACTTCCTAGTTCATGGTTGCACTCTGGCTTGGGCACCTGAGGACTGCATCACCACTAGTATTGTTAGGATCCATGATTCACCAATGAATGATACCCCAGACTCAAATAGAACATTTTATTCTGCAAAAGTCCAGCATACAAGGTCTACCATTCCCCAAGATGGAGATGCCCAAGTGAGCTCAAAGTTTCAATTCAAAGCAGATTAGGGGAATTCCTAGGACATGTAGGTTACTTTTTTCTTGATTGCTTGGCTCAGTCTCTAGAGGCATGGGTGTCTTTGGGATTGGCTAGGACATTCCAGAACCATTACTAGGGAGTACCTAGAATCTGTTGCTGGGTTTGGGGGGCTGGAAGCTATGGCTGACTCGCTATTCTTGCCAAAGGACAGGTGTCAGGCAGCTTCTCATGGTGTGGCAGCTTCTGAACGGCTGCCAGTGGACTGTGGTTTTCCAAGTAACTGACTTGGATTAGCACAGTTCTAGGAAACAGAAACTTATGCCTAGTCTCCTGAATTGCCAGTATGAATGGAGCCTGTCATGGAGACAGCCTGGTTCAGTCCTCTCCATATTATTTGAGATGAACCTCAGAGAGAGACCAGTTTCAATGCTAAGAAGGCCTGTTGAAAAAGACAACTTTTCTATATATCTTAGACTTTTTTAATATATAAAATCTTGTATTCACATGGATATTTCCATTTCACATTGAATATTACAATTTTCTTATGTAGATTAATTGATAGTACCTGTATTCCTTTTATCTACATAAAAATATAAAATACTACAAACACTACTACAATTAAAACTAAGTAAAATTACAACTAAAATAGTTTTTGATATTCAGAACAAAAAACTCCTAAGTACAATCATTCAACATAGAAATATTACTGCAGAATTACTAAGTATTGACAGATAATAACAGTAAAATTTCAAAAGAACTTTAAAAGACATTTTGAGGTACACATTAACACAGAGAGAGAGAGAGGCAGAGAGAGAGAGAGACAGAGAGACAGAGAGACAGAGAGACAGAGAGACAGAGAGAGAGAGAGAGTCTAACAACAGAACTTCTGGAGATATCACCTTTCCAGCTTTCAAGTTGTATTACAGAGCTATTATAATAATAAGAACATGAAATTGACATAAAAACAGGCACATTGATCAATGGAAAAGAATTGGGAACACAGACATATTTCTACCCATGTAAATTTTTACAAAGAAACTAAAATTACACACTAGAGAAAAGACAGCATCTTCAAAAAATGGTGCTAGTCAAACTCATGGCTGCATGTAAACAAATAAAAATATGTATATAAATATCTACACAAAATTCAACTCAAATGTATCAAAGACATCAACATAAGAACATATGCCTTCAGTCGTCTAGAAGAGAAAGTAGAGAACAGGCTAAAACTCATTGGCACAGGAAGGGCCCCAACCACAATTACACAAGCATTACAGCAATTAGAATGACTAAGATCAAAAACTCAAGCAACAGCACATTCTGGAGAGGATGGCAAGAAAGGGAAACAGTCCTCCATAGCTGATGGGATGGCAAACAATTACAACCACTCTTGAAATAAATCTGGTGGTTCCTCCGAACACTGGAAAGAGTTCTACCTGAAGACTCAGCTATACCACTCCTGGGCATATACCCAAATGATGCTTGTGGACTCCTATTGAAGAATAGAAGAAAGAACTGCAGGTCTCAAAGAAGATAGGAACTCCACAGAAAAACCAACAGAATCAACTAACCTGGATCATTGAGGCTCTCAGAGACTAAACCACAAACCAAAGAACATATATTGGCTAGTGTGGGTCCTCTGGCACAAACATAGCAAAGAGCTATCTTGACTGGCCTCAGTGGGAGAGGATGCTCCAGAGAGGGGGAATGCTCTAGGAGGAGCACACTCCCAGAGGTAAAGGTGAGGGGGGAGAACTCTGTGAGGGAGGATCAAGAGGGGAGTCAACATTTAGGATATAAGTAAATAAAATACTTTTTAAAAGACTGACAACAAATGGAAACTCATGAAGCTTAAAAACTTCTGTACCGGAAAAGACACCATTATTCAAGCACAGCATCAATCTAGACAATGGTTAAAAAAAGGGGGGGGGAGGCTTTAGCAATTATACATCTAGTAAGGGTTTATTATGTATAATGTACAAAAAAATGAAAACATCAAAACTTAGACATCAAGAAAACAAATAACCCAACTAAAAAAGGGGTATAAAACTAAAGAGTTATCAAGAGAAGAAATACAAATGGTTGAGACTGTTTAGTCATCTGGGAAATGCAAATCAAAACTACTTTGAGATTTTAACTTACCTCAGAGTGGCCAAGATTAACATAAAAAAATGACAGTAGGTGCTGGCAAGGATGAGTACAACAGGGAATACTTATTAATTGTTTATGAGGGTACAAACTGGTACAGCTACTGTATAAATCAGGTGGAGGATGCTCAGGGAGATAAAAAATAAATCTGCCTCGAGAGGTGGCTACACCAAACTTTGGAAGATACCAAAAGGACCCTATGGCTCACTAAAGACATGCTCGCTGAATCATGTTCATTGCAGCTCTATTCATAATAGCCAGATACTGGAAAAGGCCTAAAATGTCCAGTATGAAACTTTCAGGTAAACAGATGGAGGCACACACAATCATTCTGGGTGAGGTAACCCATACCCAAAAAGACAAACATCACATGTTTTCCTTTGTATGCTTTAATGTTGAGCTGTACATTTAGCTTTAAGCTTTAAATATGTGTTATATAGCTCATAAAAGACCAGGGTGGAGGACAGAATCTTCCAAAGAACTGGAAATAGAATATACTATTATAAAGGAATAAAGGGAAAATGGAATAAGAAGATTAAATGAGAGGGGAGAAAGGAGAGGAGAGAAAAATATGGGGCGGGATAACAAATAATAAAGACCTTTAACTCATCATACTTACAATTCTAGAAGCTTCCCAAATTATGTAAAAGAAACTTGAATGGAGATACAATGTAAAATGAGGACGACCATGTCCCAACTATACCAAGTCAAAGATGCAGTACCAAGAATAGGTTAGTTCCTGTTAAGCCAAATGAGTCTGATACACTCCCTCCAGACATTATAGGCTGTTGCTAATGCAATGGGTTACCCACCACAACATGACAGTAATGTCCTACTGCTGAAGACACTGCATGCTTACATCACTAAAGCTGAAGTAATAGAGCTGATGCTTAACTAGAAGCTCCCACCACCACCATTTCCACAGTACTTGAAAGTCCTGTACAAGCTCCTCAATATTAAAAATATTAATTTCACCTTGTAATGAACCCTATAACCTACAACAGCAATCAGATTGCAAAATATACTACTAAAAGAGTGGCACAAATATTATAGAAGTAATCAAGCACATTTTATTGGCTGTAAGTCTAACTCTGTGTAGTGATATACACACCTGAATCTGTTAATGGGGCTAGATAAGGCATGGACCTTGAGGGAAATGTACTGCTATTCTGATAAATGGGCTAGAAATAAAATGATTCTTAATCACATGGTGCTATGCACATACATGAGTGAATAGTTCAAGAGGAGGTTACTCTTGCAGTGTATAATAATTAATGTAGAGACCACAGACATAGACAATTTACAGACGGTGAGAAACTTTTCAGCACTCATTCCTAAATGAGATATTTTCATCATAACCTTTTCCTCAAAGTTAGGGGATCTGTGTGGAAGAGGTGGCAAAAAGACTGTAAGAATCAGAAGAAAAAGATGGCTCCAAGGAATCAGGACCTTCCTTAATACACAGTCTCACAGAGAGTCTGGCAACATGCACCAGACCTAAATAAGGTCAAACCAGTCAAAATTCCAGCATAGACAAAGGAAATTGGGAATAAAGTATAACCCTTAACTAAGAAGCTATTTGTAAATGATACCTGCTTGGAGAGAGAAAATCAGTTTCCCCAAGTAGAATGACACTGAATAAATCAACCATTGTCCAGCACAGGGATCATGCTCAGGACCAGGTGACTAACTCAAAATGAACTCTGTGGTTTTTGTGTGATTGCTTTTTCGTTGTTGTTGATGATGATGTAATTTTGTGGTTTCTATTCTTCTGCTTTATATTGTTTTATATTGTTGTTTTTATTTGGGTTTCTTGGGGGTTTTGAGCTGTGGAAAGAAAAATATTAGGAATATGAAGTTAGTTAAGTAGGGAAATGTGGAGAATCTGAAAGAACTTGGAGATGGAAAGAATTTGACCACAAAAATAAGGGAGTAGAAAAAATAAAATAGTAGAGATTAAAAATAAAATATGGTAATGAAATATCATTTGGGTCTTGTAATTTACAAAAATGCTTAAATATTAAATATTTATTAAAACATGAGAAACAGAAATTCCCAAATAGTTGTAGTCATCATAAAACATATATGTAACTGTTTAGGCAGAAAAAGTACAGGACATTCAGATACTTAATCTTTTTTAGCCATTCAGTCCTTAAATATACACTTAAAATTATGTACAAACATATTGTTAAAGCATTGCTATCTTTAAATAACATTATTATTCATTAATATGTAAGTGATTGAAATATTGCAGTGCATTTAAAATATGAGAATGATATGTACATTTCCAAAGGCTATTATGGCACAAAATACAGATTGGTAAGGTCTAATTTACTTTCAAAATACATGTGTAAGAAGATGCAAGCTGGTACAGATCCAATACATATAGATTTTTGTGATGTATAACTATAGATAGCATCCTAGCTCTCTATTTAGCATGATTGGCATTGAAGGCTAAACCTAATACCTTAAAACAGTGTTTGTTTTACAGAGAAAGTGATTTTTGGATAAATAACCCAACTACTTGAAATAAATAGTAAAGTTCAAAGGATAAGTATCAATTTATACCAAGATTTCAGAGAATGGGACAAAGACATGGTAGATGGCTCAAAACAGTAACATTCCAGAATAGATGAGAAGTGCAGAACATTGCAGAGCAATGAAGAATGGCAAGAACATTCAGAAGAGAGTCAGGAAAGGGTGCTAAACCGTTCTTCAGTGGAGATGTGGCTAAGACATACTTTTAATAAAAGAAATCCCTAAAGTGAGTCCCAGAGATGTTTGCATAGCTTTTTGTTGTGACATGCAGCATATTCTAATATCTTGGATGCAGGGCAGAAGCACTGACTTCGGTATTTGAAAAGAAACATGGGAGACAATTCTCCTAGGCATAAGACATAGACAGAATAATCATAGGTGAGGAAGGTCCTGTGTATGAAGATAGCAGCAAAAAAATGAATAAAACAAAATAAAATAAAAAATAAGACAGGAGAAGAATTCAGATTCCCCATAACAATCTCCATGAGAGGAGAAAGGGGATAGTGTGACCTTTCAGCCCCTGACCATCACCCAGCAGCTGGGTCATGTGTGCTTCTAGATCATTTGTGTTATGTCTCTGTTTTGTTGGGGGGTTTTTTTGGTCAGTTTTACTATGAAAGCATGTCACTGCTATAAGAAAGGAAGGGAAAGCGCTAGGAAGAAAGAGAAGAAAGAATAAAAAGAAGTAAGAGAGAGGGGGAGCAGAGTCAGAGAAGGAGAGAAGTAGGAAGAGAAAATAAACAAGAGAAAACAAATTGTTGCAGTTGGAATGGTCCCCTCCAAATTTGATATCTACATGTAATCTGCAATAGATTAGTATTAGAAGATATGGCCTTTGGGGGTGATTGGGTTATAAGGTCTTCCCATGAGTGGATTAATGTCAATGTAAAAGTGCTTGATAAGGTAGGGCTTTTTTTTTTAGCATTTTAGATAGATAGATGATAGATAGATAGATAGATAGATAGATAGATAGATAGATAGATAGATAGAAGATAGAGAGAGAGATGTTTTAATGGATATTTACTTTATTTACATGTCAAATGTTATCCCATTTCCGGGCCTCCCCTCCAGAAACCTCTATCCCATTTGCAGTCCTTCTGCCTCTATGAGGATTCTCATCCACTCACCCGCACATTCCTGCCTTCCAGTCCTGGCATTCCCCTACACTGCATCGAATCATCTCAGGCCCAAGGGCTGCTCCTCCCACTGATGTTCACAGGACAATCCTCTGCCATATATGTGGCCAGAGCCATGGGTCCCTCCGATGTGTACTCTTTGGTTTGTGGTCCAGTCCACTGGAGCACCAAGGAGTCTGGCCTGTTGATACTGTTGCTCCCACCATGGGGCTGCAAACCCCCTCAGCTCCTTCAGTCCTTTCTCCAACTCCTCCATCAGGGACCCCACACTCAGTTCAATGGTTGGCTGTGAGCATCCACTTCTGTATTTGTCAGGCACTGGCAGAGCCTATCAGGAGACAGCTATATCAGGCTACTGTCAGCAAGTGCTTCCCAACATCCACAGTAGTGTCCAGGTTTGGTGACTGTATATGGGGTGAAGCCCCAGGTTGGGGAGTCTCTGGATGGCCTTTACTTCAGTCTCTGCTCCACATTTTGTCTCCATATTTCCTCCTGTGAGTATTTTGTTCCCCCTTCTAAGAAACACTGAAGTATCCACACTTTGGTCTTCCTTCCTTTTGAGCTTCATATGGTCTGTGAATTGTATCTTTGGTAATCTGAACTATTGGGCTAATGTCCACTTATCAGTGAGTGCAGACTATGTGTGTTCTCTTGTGATTGGACTACCTCACTCAGGATGACATTTTCAAGTTCCACCCATTTGCCTGCAAATTTCATGAAGTCATTGGGTTTTTTTTTTAATTTTTATTGGATATATTCTTTATTTACATTTCAAATGTTATCTCCTTTTCCAGTTTACCCCTTCTGAGTAGCCCCTATGCCATCCTCCCTCCCCTACTTTTCTGAGGATTTTCCTCCACCCACCCCCTCCCACTTCCCCACCCTCGATTCCCCTATAACAGAGCATCTATCAAACCTTCATAGGACCAAGGACTTCTCCTCTTCTAGATGCCTGACAAGGCAATCCTCTGATACATATACAGCCAGAACCATGTGTACTCCTTAGTTGATGGCTTAGTCTGTGGGAGCTCTGGATGGTCTGGTTGGTTGATATTGTTGTTCTTCCTATGAGGTTGCAAATCCCTTCAGCTCCTTGAGTCCTTTCTCTCACCCCTCCATTGGGAACCCCATGCTCAGTACAAGGGTTGGCTGTGAGCATCTGCCTCTATATTTGTAAGGTTCTGGCAGGGCCTCTCAGGAGACAGCCATATCAGGCTCCTTTCAGCAAATATTTCTTGGCATTCAAGATAGTGTCAGGGTTTGGTGACTGTATGTGGGATGAATCCCCAGGGGGTACAGTCTCTGGATGGACTTTCCTTCAGTCTCTTCTCTATACTTTAACTACATACTTTGCTCCTGTGAGTATTTTGTTCCCCTTAACAGAAGAACAAAATATTGTTTTTAATAGCTAAGTAGTACTCCATTGTGTAAATGAAGGAAATTTTCTGAATCCATTCCTCTGTTGAGGGACATCAGGGTCATTTCCAGTTTCTGGCTATTATAAATATGGCTGCTATGAACATAGTGGAGCATGTATCCTTATTACATCTTGAAGCATCTTCTAGATATATGCCCAGGAGTAGAATAGCTGGGTCCTCAGGTAGTACTATGTCCAATTTTCTGAGGAACCACCAGATTGATTTCCAGAGTGGTTGTACAAGCTTGCAACCCACCAGAAATGGAGGAGTGTTCCTCTTTCTCCACATTCTTGTCAGCATCTGCTGTCACCTGAGGTTGTAATCTTAGCCATTCTGACTGGTGTGAGGTGGAATCTCAGGGTCATTTTGATTTGCATTTTCCTGATGACAAAGGATGTATAACATTTCTTTAGGTGCTTCTCAGTCATTCAGTATTCCTCAGTTGAGAATTCTCTGTTTAGCGCCACTCCTCATTTTGAATAGGGTTATTTCGTCCTCTGGAGTCTAACTTCTTGAGTTCCTTTTATATATTGAATATTAGCACACTATCAGATGTAGGATTGGTAAGGATCTTTTTCCAATCCGTTGGTTGCTATTTTGTCCTATTGACAGTGTCCTTTGCCTTACAGAAGCTTTGCAATTTTATGAGGTCCCATTTGTCGGTTCTTGATCTTAGAGCATAAGCCATTGATGTTCTGTTCAGGAAATTTTCCCCTGTGCCCATGTGTTTGAGGATTTACCTCACTTTCTCTTCTATTAGTTCAGTATATCTACTTTTATGTGGAGGTCCTCAGTCTACTTTGACTTGAGCTTTGTACAGGGAGATAAGAATGGACTTATTTGCATTCCTCTACATGTTGACCGCCAGTTGAACCAGCACCATTTGTTGAAAATGCTGTCTTTTTTCCACTGGGAGATTTTAGCTCCTTTGTCAAAGACCAAGTGACCATAGGTGTGTGAGGGTTCTTTTCTGGGTCTTCAATTCTATTCCATGGATCTACTTGCCTGTCACTGTACCAATACCATGCAGTTTTTATCACTACTGCTCTGTAGTAGAGCTTGAGGTCAGGGAGGGTGATTCCCACTGTTTTTATCATTTTTTAATCTTATGTTTTCACTTTTCCATCCCTTCTACCAAAGGAGAATACAGAGCTCCTTACTCCAAGAATACAGTTTCATGCAACCATCTAGGGAGCAGGCAAGTTCTTGGAGGGCAGTTAAACTTGTCTAATCCTTTAATTTGATACTACAGCCTTTAGAATAATAGGAAACAAACTTCTATTCTTTATAAACTGCACATCTCCGATATCCTACCACAGTACCAACCAAACTAAGAGGAGAATATCTGTTACCCTGCATCAGAGTAGGACCAGTTATAAAACCATCAGAATTATGTCAAGTAATCATTATACCAATATAATGTTTTAATGTATTCTAAATTTGTATCCTTATGCCCACTGATAAGTATAAGCCTCAATGTTCCTCACAGAAGCTTTTTTATGCAACAGATGAAGACTATTACTGAGCAACAGAACTGGTACAAAAGTAGAGAATCAGTCTCCATCAGGTACCTGTCCCCAACCAACACATCTATAATGCAACTCCTATACCTGAAGCTTGGGAGACCTATGGAGGAGGGAATTAGACAATTTTAAGAGCCTGAAGAACATAATTTCCTTGCTAGATGGTGTCTTCTGAACACAACAGAGAGGCTATACCACAAAACCTCAACAATATGGTTGTCTGAACATGATCTACTACATGGAGTCACCAGTTGACACATCAATGTAGAAGGTGAAAATTTCACAAGGTCCCACCCATTGATGAAGAACTACAGGCAGTCAATGGTTACTTAGAGAGGAAGAATGAGGTTTTTTTTCCAGGAATGAGCTCCCCAATACATTATCTAATCCCAAATAAGCAGATCTAATTAATATACACATAAGCAACATTGGATTCAATAGGTTATATACATACATATGTACATACATACATACATACATATGAGAAATATACATAAATATAATAGTTTTTAATGTTATTAAATAGGATCCTTAAATAGGATTGGGGAACATATAGGAAGAGATGGGGTAAAAGAGGTTTGGAAATAGTATAAAAATAGTACTCACATATGAAATACGCAAAAAGAATAAGTTTTTCATTTAAGAAAAACCTCACTATCTTCCCTGGGTTGGGTAACCCTTCCTTTATAATGCCATTTGGTTACTAGTATTGCTTACCCAATTGCTTCACTTGAAATGTTTCAATGGGTTTTCAAATGGCTGTATTATTCTGTATTTCAGCTAGGAACAGCATCCTGGTGAGTCACCCTTTGTTAAAAGTCCTTTTTTCTCTCTCTCAAAATGTAATCTTAACCTTAGAACTATAGGATGAATGTGCATATTATTCAGAAAAAGAGACAGGGTGTCCCTGCTACCAACCTCACCAGGCATGAGCAACCTGGGGTAATAAAATAGCAACAGATGGTGCTTGTTTAGCCTCAAATTCAATTCCATTATCACATATAAATAGATGTGACCTCTGCCCCCTGCTGATTGCATTGCTTAACTAATTTAACCTGAATGATTGCAGATGTGTAACTATTCTGGCATCTTTTGTTTGTTTGTTTGTTTCAATCCATTCTATAACTCTAGACAAAGACTCTGAATGCATACTTGTGCTAATCATTGCAAGTTACTGGGCTAATATGTGCAGAAAAATAATTGTGTCACAATTATCCTAAAATCCCTCAGATCAATTGGAAGTCACAGAATTAAATTCTGGAAAGTGTAAAGACTCAAAGAGATTAGGGAGTTTGGGGACACAAAATTATGTCCTGAGAAAGGTCAGGTGATGACAGAGTCACTGTCAACAGAGGCACACCATCACTCCAGCTACACACATTGCTGATAAGATACAATCATATGTTTATGTGTTACTGGGTTAATCTCTCAAACCAAGGAATAGCTTAAGTCTTTCTGATTGGCTAAACAATTGGCTTCATTTTAGTAGTAGGAAAAAGAGGTTCCTGTCCCTTTTGGGTTTTCATAGTGATAGACAGAATTCAGCTTCTAACTAAAACCACATAATAGGGCATTTCCTAAATGAGCAAGGGTCATTAGAGTCTAGGTAATGAAAAAATAATAAATAGTAATAGTAATCTCCTTTAAAGGAGCTCCTTAACCTTGCTATGCCCCCTACTTAAACTAATTGCTCACTACATATTCCCTACACTGTGAAATCTGCATTCTTAATGCAGCATAAAATAATCCCCAGGACTCTATTTCCAGCTTTCTTTTCTCTTCTACACATATTTTAAATTAAGAATTGAGTCAAGACTAGTCTTACTCCAGTTTCATTGCTCTCCTTGGACAGTTCTATCTACTAATAATTTTCTCTCTTTATTTTTACATGTATGACAGTTATAACACCTTCAAGAAAGTTTGCAAAGGTTCTACCCTGCAGCTGACTCATACAGATACAGACCCCAACAGCCATGGAGTGGGTGGAGCTTTAGGATTCTTATGAATGAATAGGAGGAAGGATTGTAAACCCCAAAGGAGATAGGAACTCCACAGGAAGACCAACAGAGTGAACTAACCTAGACTCTTGGGGCTTTCAGAGACTGAATCACCAACCAAAGAACATACATGGGCTGGACCTAGGCCTCTCCATACATATGTATCCTATGTGCAGCTTGGTCATCATGCGGGTCCCCAAACAACTAAAGCTGGGACTATCACAAAAGCTGTTGCCTGTATGAGGAATTTTCTCTTCTAGCTGGGCTGCCTTGTCTTGCCTCAGTGGAAGAGGTCACACCCACCCTCACAGAGACTTGATGTTCCAGGATTGGGGGCATACCTAAGGGGGACCCCACCCACTCAGAGAAGGGAGGGGGATGGGGAAGGACTGTGGGAAGGGATGATCAGGAGGGAGTAGTGAACAGGATTTAAAGTGAATAAGTTAAAGCGAACAAACAAACAAAGAATCCTCTCAAATATAACTGTTTCCAGTATGCCATGTTTCCAAATAATCTCTCTCCTTTTGAAGGTCCCAATCAAAAATGCTTACCTTCCTTTCAATTTATAGTTCAATCTTCTACGTACTCTCCATTTTTCTGTAGATTATGGTTTCCTGAGGAGCAGGATGCAATTTATTCTTTGTATTTTTACAAATATCATTAACATTGATGTCAAATAAATGGTAAGCTATATGTGCAAATGCAGCAGTGAGAAGCCAATCTAAGGCATAATAAACCACAATTGCTGTGGAACAAAAAGACCAGGAAACTGCAATAATAGAGATGAGTTCCGCATTAAGGACATTCTATGTAAACATAAAATTCTGATGAAGAAATCAGCTTTCTTTATACATTTCCCAAACAAAAGCATTCATTTTCAAATGACTCACTCTGCCCTTCGCAAGGTAAGCTTCTGTCACTCTATGAGAGTTCAAAAATAATATTTGATTTACAGAAATGTTATTTCAAGTATCTACTGTGTGTTAGAATTTGAACAAAGGATAAAACCTTTTGCCAAAATCCAAGACTTCCAAAATATATTCTCTCTGTCTCTGTATTTTGCAAGGAAACAGAAAGGGAAAATGAACCAGTTTAGTGGAAAGCCAAAAATGGTGATTGAAGGGTTTGGGAAAAGACCTAATAAAATAGGTCAAGAGAATAGATATTATTCAGCATAAAGATTACAGGCTGATTTGAGACAATTTAATAACCATCTGTGAACACATGAAGGGCTCTCACATAGAGAATAGTCACCAGTTTATCTTCAACTTCATTTTGGACCAGAACAAGAGAAAATTTACGTTATAAAAAAGGAAGATTTCTCTATCTTGGAAATTATTTAATTCTAAAAGGATAGCTACAGAGAGCTCCAGGCTCTTGCTCCTTCTGATAAGACTTCAAAATGTTTCAAAAGGCACAATCCACCCAAGGGTAAGGAAAGCATGCACATATACACACTCACAAATTCCGCTTAAAAATCCCTTCCAATGTCACAACTCCAACGTTTCAAATTAATTTCTTTTAAAATTTTTCACTTTTAAAAAATTTCCTGTCCTGACTAAGAAAAACTGTGTTTAAAATAATTTGATACCATTCCAGTTTTCTCCCACATCCATCTTAAAACTCTGCCATTTTGATGATTGCTTCCTGGCATTTATGTGTGTGCTAAACATAGGGAGAAGGTAAGCGAGAACATACGCAATCTAGATTTTAAAATATATTCTAGTCAGTAGTTTCAGTCCTCAATGCTGAAGAAGGTCTGAGCAAACCATGGCTCTTAAACCACCATGTCCTTTTCTCCAGGACACAAAACTGCTCATATGTGCCTCAGAGAACTGTTTGTTGAATTGGAAACTTAAGGATTCCTTGGAAAGTCGGTTGGATGGTGTTCCGCTGGGGCAAACATGTGAAGGAATGTTTCATTGAAAATGAGGGGTGGGGACATGGCACCACGTGGAGACAGGGGGTTGGGATGTGGAACAGTCAAGAGGGTGGATGTGGGGTAGGGCATGGGGGAGGGGAATAAAATATGGAGTGTAAAAAATAAATACATTAATTAAATAATAAAAAACATTTTAAAAAGTGGAGACAGATATGACCATCAAAGGCAGTGATTTACTAAAACAGACACAGGAGAGAGGATGTTCTCCTAAAGCAAGCACATAAAAGGACACATGATGAAGGGTTCTTTGCTAAGAACACAAATGTATTGGTCTAGCTTACATTGAGTAGTTGAGCTTCATTTGTTGGGATGCCATAGAGAAAAATGAACCAAAAAACTTCTGGTGGTGTGCTGCAGTTTCTTGCCTCTTCCTCAGACTCGGGCAGATTGGATGCAATTGCTGAGCCAAGACCCATGCAGAGGCAAGGCACATGGAGGATACATGATGTTTGGAGGGTATGCAGTGACAGAGTTTGACTTGCTGGTACAGCTAGCTGTGCAATGTATGAGGGTCCTCAAATCTTTGCTGATCTTTGCTTCCCTGAGAGAGGCACAGTGGAGAACTTCTCCTGGTGTCCCTCCTGGTACCTCCTACTGACTGGAGCTGAGGCTGAGACCTGGCTATCTCTGCTAGGTTGTGTCACTGCTGTTGCTTACCCAACTCTACCAAACAGGATGCTGGTGTATCAGTGAAGTGTTTGCAAGTGGATTGAGCTGCCTCTGCCTGCTAACCTATGAACTGAACTGCTGATTTCTAGAAAACAGAAGGGAGTTGCTCCAAAGAACCTTTCTAAGCAGGTCAGCTTCCCCCCACACTGTCCCATATCCCTTCTTTCCCACTACCTCTGGTGGGTGGTGGGCTACAAGGGAGATTAAACCATTTAAGAACCATCATTAAAAATAAGATTTAAAAATTAAAATTATAGTTTATTCTCTGTCATTGCTTCCCATGAGATTTTTCTGTAACTCAGATGGGTATCTGGAAAAGGAAAGAAGGAAGAAAGAAAGAAAGAAAGAAAGAAAGAAAGAAAGAAAGAAAGAAAGAAAGAAAGAAAGAAAGAAAGAAAGAAAGAAGGGAG
>BDUI01000552.1:48617-60578 GCA_002335545.1 Apodemus speciosus | reverse complement strand
GGGCTATTCAAACCAGTTTTCTTTTTCTTTTATTTTAAATTAGGTACTTTCTTTATTTACATTTCAAATGTTATTCCTTTTCCTCCCTTCTCCTCCAAAAACCCCTTATCCCATTCCGCCTCCCCCTGTTCATCATCCCACCCACTCCCACCTCCCAGCCCTGGCATTCCCCTACACTGGGGCATCAAGCTTTCACAGGTCAAAGGGCCTCTCCTCCCACTGATGTCCAACAAGGCTACATATGTGGCTGGAACCATGAGTCCCTCCATGTGTACTCTTTGGTTGGTGGTTTAGTCTCTGGGAGCTCGGGAGAGGGGGTACTGGGTGGCTCATATTTTGTTCCGCCTATAGCGCTATAAACCCCTTCAGCTCCTTCAGTCCTTTCTCTAGCTTCTCCATTGGAAACCCTGTGCTCAGTCTAATGGTTGACTGAGAGCATCCACCTCTGTATTTGTCAGTTACTGGCAGAGCCTCTCAGGAGACAGCTATATCAGATACCTGTAGCAAGCTTTGTTGGCATCCAAGATAGTGTCTGGGCTTGGTAACTGTATATGGGATGGATCCCCAGACAGGACAGTCTTTGGATAGTCTCTCTTTCAGGCTCTGCTCTACATTTTGTCTCTGAATCTCCTGTCATGAGTATTTTGTTCCCCATTTGAAGAAGGACCAAAGAATCTACACTTTGGAGTTCTTTCTTATTGAGCTTCATGTGGTCTGTGAATTGTATCTTGGGTATTCTGAGCTTCTGGGGTAATAACCACTTATCAGTCAGTGCATACCATGAGTGTTCTTTTATGATTGGGTTACCTCACTCAGGATGATATTTTCTAATTCCATCCATTTGCCTCCGAAGTTCATGAATTCATTGTTTTTAATAGCTGAGTAGTACTCCATTGTGTAAATGTGCCACATTTTCTGTATTCTGTTGAAGAACATCTGGTTTCTTTCCAGCTTCTGGCTATTATAAGTAAGGCTGCTATGAACATAGTAGAGCATGTGTCTATATTGCATGTTGGAGCATCTTCTGGGTATATACCCAGGAGTGGTATAGCTGAGTCCTCAGGAAGTACTATATACAATTTTCTGAGGAACCACCAAACTGATTTCCAGAGTGTTTGTACCAGCTTGCAATCCCACCAACAAATTCTGATTTTGTTACTTTAGATGCTGTCTCTATGCCCTCTGGTTAGTCTGGCTTAGGGTTTATCTATCTTGTTGATTTTCTCAAAGAACCAGCTCCTTGATTGGTTGAATCTATGTACAGATCTTTTTGTTTCTACTTGGTTAATTTCGGCCCTGAGTTTGATTATTTCCTGCCATCTACTCCTCTTGGATGTATTTGCTTCTTTTTGTTCTAGAGTTTTCAAATGTGCTGTCAAGCTGCTAGTGTATGTTCTCTCCAGTGTGCTTTTGGAGATACTTAGAGCTAAGAGTTTTCCTCTTAGCACTGCTTTCATTGTGTCTTATAGGTTTGGGTATATTGTGGCTTCATTGTATTGAATTCTAAAGTCTTTAGTTTTTCTTTATTTCTTCCTTGAACAAGTTATCAGAGAGTAGAGTGTTGTTCAGCTTTCACATGTATGTTTTTTGTTGTTATTGAAGACCAGCCTCAGTCCGTGATGATCTGATAAAATGCATGGGATTATTTCAATCTTCTTGTATCTGTTGAGGCCTGTTTTGTGACCAGTTATATGGCCAATTTTGGAGAAGGTACCATGAGGTGCTGAGAAGAAGGTATATTCTTTTGTTTTAGGATGGAATATTCTATAGATATCTGTTAAATCCGTTTGGTTTAAAACTTTTGTTAGTTTCACTGTGTCTCTGTTTAACTTCTGTTTCCATGATGAGAGTGGGGTGTTGATGTCTCCCACTATTGTTGTATGAGGTGCAATGTGTGCTTTGAGATTCAGTAAAGTTTCTTTTATGAATGTGAGTGCCCTTGCATTTGGAGAATAGATATTTAAAATTGAGAGTTCTTGGTATATTTTTCCTTTCAACAGTATGAAGTGTACTTCCTATTCTTTTGATAACTTTAGGTTGAAAGTCAATTTTATTCGATACTAGAATGGCTACTCTAGCTTGTTTCTAGGGACCATTTGCTTAGAAAATTGTTTTGCAGCCTTTTACTCTGAGGTAGTGTCTGTCTTTGTCACTGAAGTGGGCTTCCTATATGCAGCAAAATATTGGGTCCTGTTTATGTATCCAGTCTGTTGGTCTATGTCCTTTTATTGGGGGATTGATTCCATTGAAATTAAGAGATAGTAAGGAAAAGTGATTGTTGTTTCCTGTTATTTTTCTTCATAGAGTTGGAATTATGTTTATGTGGCTATCTTCTTTTAGGTTTGTTAAAAGATTATTTTCTTGCTTTTTCTAGGGTGTAGTTTCCCTCCCTGTGTTGGTGTTTTGCATATATTATCCTTTGAAGGGATGGATTTGTGGAAAGATATTGCGTAAATTTGTTATGTCATGTAATATCTTTGTTTCACCATCTATGGTGATGAAGAGTTTTTCTGAGTATAGTAGCTGGGCTGGCATTTGTATTCTCTTAGGGTCTGTATAACATCTTCCCAGGATCTTCTGATTTTTATAGTCTCTGGTGAGAAGTCTGGTCTAATTCTGATAGGTCTGCCTTCATATGTTACTTGACCTTTTTCCCCTACTACTTTTAATATTCTTTCTTTTTCTGATGTTTTGTGCATTTGATGTTTTTATTACTATGTGAAAGGAGGAATTTCTTTTCTGGTTCAATCTATTTGAAGTTCTGTGGGACTTCTGTATATTTATGGGCATCTCTTTCTTTAGGTTAGGGAAGTTTTCTTCTATAATTTTGTTGAAGATATTTACTGGCCTTTTAAGTTGGGAGTCTTTATTCTCTTCTATCCCTATTATCGTTATTATTATGTCCTGGATTTCCTGGATGTTTTGCATTAGGAGCTTTTTGTATTTTGCATTTTCTTTGACTGTTGTGTCAATGTTTTCTATGATATCTTCTGCACCTGAGATTCTTTCTTCTCTCTTGTATTCTGTTGGTGATGCTTACATCTATGACTCCTGATCTCTTTCCTAGGTTTCCTATCTCCAGAGTTGACTACCTCCTTATTGTTTCTACTTCCATATTTATATCCTGAATGGTTTTGTTCAATTTCTTCACCTGTCTGATTGTGTTTTCCTGTAATTTGTTAAGTGATTTTTGTGTTTCCTCTTTAATGGCTTCTAGCTGTTAACCTGTGTTCTTTAAGAAAATTATATATGTCCTTCTTAAAGTCCTCTGTCAGCATCATGAGATGTGGTTTTAAATCCAAATCTTGCTTTTCCTGTGTGTTAGGGCATCCAGGACTTGCTATGGTGGCTGAAATGAGTTCTGATGATTCCAAGTAGCCTTGGTTTCTGATGGTAAGGTTCTTGAGCTTACCTTTGGCCATCTGGTTACCTCTGATGTTCATTGGTCTTGCTGTCTCTGGCTGGAGCTTGTCCCTCCTGTGGACCTGTAAGCCTGTGTCAACAGTTCTGCAAGACCAGCTCTCTCCTGGGCAGGGTTTGGTGGAACAACCTTAGCTCCTGGATACAGACGGAGATTGGAAGGATCCTGTCCCAGCTGATCCACTGTTCCTGTGCCCTGTGCACTCCTGGCTGGTCCCACATTGGACAGTTATTGGAGAGGAAGTGGCAACCTCACCTCTGAACTTAGGAGCGAGAGCATTCCTATGTGACCAGCTCTGTTTTGGCAGGACCTGTATACAGAGGGCTGTGCAACAGCCTTAGCTCAAAACAATACATTCTTGAGAGAAAAGACTCAGTTGAAAAAAACGGAATAAGGGGCTAGAAATCATAACTTTTTCTTTAATAATAAGCATTGATCTTTTAAATCAGTCTTTTGAACATGTTAGGCTAAATAATAAATAAATAGTTTGATTTTTTCTCAGCATTTCATTATTTTTCTTTTATTAAATAAACCTGAACTGATACTATTATTATTATTGTTATAATTATTGATATTATTATTGTTATAAAAATAAATGTTCATAAAAGACACAGAAGAAATTTAGTTAAACTGAAGGATAGTGGTAAAATAATTAGCATCCATAATCATGTCACCAAATATAATTTTGTAGTACATCTCCTTGTGTGAATACGGGGGAGGGGGTATTAGATAAACTTGAAAACGTAGATAAAGAAAGCTAATAGTGGATTATAGACAGTGAATATATAGATGATGATGGTGAAATTAAATAGTATATAGAGATTCTAGTTTTATTTTAATAATACTACAGTATGGTTTTAAAATAACATTTGCATGCTGGACATCCTAGCACATACCTTTAATCCCAGCACTTGGGAAACTTAGGCAGGTAAATCTCCCAGGTCAAGGCCAGCCAAGACTATATAGGAAATTCTAGACCAACCATGGCTACATTGTGAGAACCTGTCTCAAGAAGAAAAAAATAATTGGAAAGGAGAAGGAAGGGAGGGAGGGGGAAGAGGGAGGGAAGAATTGAGAAAGCAAAGAAGAAAGGAGATAGAAAGGAAGGAGGGACACAGAAGGGAGAAAGGGAGGAAGGGAAAGGAAAGACAGAAAGAAAAATAAATATGAGAAACCTTATAAGAACTTCTTTTCTTTTTTCAGAAGTCAAGACATCAGCCTTATTATTGTGGCTGAAGACCACCACTGAAATCAATAGCAAATATCTCCTTCCAAATGTGTGCAGATTGCTTTCATTTATAACTTCAGCCAAGAAAACCTGTCAGGACATTACTAAGAGTAAAATCCATGCTTCTGTTCACTAAACCTAAAGCCACTGCATTAGTGTGGACCAAGACAAACACAAAATATCACAATAGTGCTTTGGGGGATATGCGCTTCATTAAAGATAATCCAGTACAATCTGACAAAACATAAGGTGGCTATTCTTTCTGCAGCAACACAGATGACGACTTTATTTTAAAGCCATAGCAGATTGAATTTTTGCATGATGTTTTCTTTAAACTGCCTTGCTTAATCTAGAAATACATTAAAACACTCATCCACCAGCTGTGCTGGCTTCAGCTGTAGCAAATTGATGATTAGCTTCCTTCTGACAATATTTTCTTCCTACAAAAATTCTAACTGGATTGGACTAGCAATAAATTTCTGGGATGGAGACTGCAACTTTATTATTAAACTTTTGAGTCCATTTTGCCTTTAAAACATTTGAATTATCAAAGTGAATGAAACTACTGATATTAGGGGAAAAACACTCATTAGACACTAATGTTTATTACTATCCAAAAGCCATGTAAAGAGGCATAATTAATTATAATCACCTCTGTTACACTCCACCATGCAATGTGTGACTCCAGAGACAGTTTCAGAACCTATTAATACTTTAAACCAACTTCTCTTGTAGACGACGCAGGCAAATCTGTAAGTTTACACTGTGTCACTTAAATGTTACATTAGTTTCCTTTTAGTCAAAGATCAATGAAGCTTGTACCTAAAAATAATTTTTAATTTTTACTTAAAATTAAATTTGATCTACTTAAAATTAAATGTTACTTCAACTTGAATTAAATTATAAAGATTACATTTTCACATATATGTATTTTCATCATATATATATACATATATATATATATATATGAGAATCCTTATATTCTGAAGTTTAAGAGTGACCATTGGCTTATTGTTTTAATTTTTCTCATCTTGGAAGAACACAGTTAAAACTCACAGGATGGGGTATGTTTGAGGATATAGTGTTTTGACCAAATCAACTTCCATTCTTCCCTTCCTCTTTCTCCCTTCCCAGCTTCACGTGCTTTAACAGTCAGAGTCCACTTAGCATTGCTTGCATGTGTGTGTGTGTGTGTGTGTGTGTGTGTGTGTGTGTGTGTGTGTGTGTATAGGACCTTTCACAGGAGCATGCATGGCCCCTCCAGCAACCATCACTTTCTCGTATCTCCTCACTAGGGGTAGAGCTTCATGAGCCCCTCCTTGCTGATTTGATCTTGGGTAGGTCTTCAGCGTGCAGTCACAGCTACTGTAGGTCTTGAGCATGCAGTCAAGTTGCTATGAAGTCCTTGGAGCAATGTCCCTGTCATGTTCATCAGAAACTGTTCCACTTACAGATGTCCACTACCTCTGTGCCCTTTCCTAAGACAGTCTTGGGAAGAAAGTGCATGATACAGAGGTCCCATTCAGAGCTGAACATTCTGGGTCTTTATTTCTTCTTTGCACAGTGAACAGTCTCAGATCTCTGTATTAATCACCATCTGCTGCTAAAAGAAGCATTTCTGATGAGGGTTGAGAGATGCATTGGTCTATAGATGTGAAGATCGGAACCTAGGAGAATTTTATTACTGTGTCCACCTAGCAGAAGGATAGTATTAAGTTCTCTTCTAGGTCTCAGGCAACCACAAGATTTTAACCCAATAAACATTATTGGGCCTGAATTCCAGGAACTTTTCCTTTGTCTGGCTCTGAACTGGAAAAAAATTTTCATCTGCCTCTGATGTGCAATGCATTACATATTTCTAATTAGCATTTTAGTTAAAACATACAACCTTTTAGCTGAGCTCATATCACACCTGAATTTATCTTTATTTAGATTATTTTGTATTTCGCAAAATAAAAAGTATATAAAATATAGAGTAAAAAAGAAATTTTATTAATTTTAAATCTTTTGAAGACTGAGGTAAACCAAATTGATTAACATAAACTGCATTTGAACTAAAAGCATTCCAAAAGCATTTATGGTCAAAAGTTATTATCTTGAATTATACAACCTCTTGTGAGCAATTATAAGTAACTTTGGTAAAATGCCCATGTCTAAACCTAATTATGAGGTCCTGTGTGTGTCGGTCATGGATTTCATGTACAAAGCCAAAAATCTTTGGATTAACTTCCATATTTTAATTGGGAAGAGTGCTATAACCAAGTTCTCTGTTGCTGTTGTGAAGTCCAATAAACAGATGAAGGAAAGAAACAACACTCACACATTCAAGGATTTTTGACAACTGAACCAGAGACCTGAAACCATAGAGAAGAGAAGCAAAATAAAAGCAGCAACACTGAATTTCTAAGGAAATCTTATTCTGGGAGATGCAAGATTTATTGATCAGAGTATTTGAGAAAATATTGTTTTTAAATCCTGGGTTGACAAAATAGCACAGCAAGTAAGTCACTTGCCACACAAGCACAGTCAGTGAGTTAACTGTCCAAGAAGCAGGCCAACTCCAAAAAGCTGTCTTCTGACATCCACATGAGCCCCCACACAAGTGTGTCCCCACATATACATTGTACATATACATAATATTAACAAACGGAGTTTATTTTAAAAGTCCTAGCAATGACAGGATCCTCCAAAATGTCTCACTCAGTATCTCTCTGGGGCATACTGGATTATAGAGTTTAATAAACACTTCATATTGTTTCTATCCAGTTTTAACATGGAAGGTTTCTGAGAATGTAAAAAGAATCTGAACTCTGTATACTCTAACACAAAAACACTATCTGGATCTCTTTTGTTTATTTGTTTGTTGTTGGCCAGAAGTCTCTCTGCTTTGTTATCAATGTGCTAATTATGTGCTAACCTGAAACATGCTGTATCCCAGATAATGAGTCAGTAAAACACAACTTTAGGTATTTCTATGAATGTGTTTTTAGATGAGAACTACATTTAAATTAGTAAAGAGAGTAAAGCAGAATGCTGTCCCTTAATCAGCAACCCACCTCAGCAGAACAGAAGGTGGGACCTGTCCCAAGAAAGAGAAAGTTCCCACTGATGGACCTTCATCTGCAGCATTGGCCGTCCTGGTTCTACAGCAGCTTCTGGCTTTCGGACATGAGCTGAGACTTCTGATCTGCTGATTTTTTTATTTGCCAACCTCAAAAGATAGGTGGAAGTGAGATAGATGAAGACACACAGAGAGAGATAGACCACAGAACAAGGAAGAGCAGTCACTATAAAAGTTCAAGACTCTTCGTTTTTATTGCTTTAGCGGCTTCATGCTCTCTGATCCTGGAGAGTTGTATCAGATCGTGCAGACTTCTGTTTTCCAACCTGTTGATGAAGAAGTATGCTGATCTGTCTGTCAGCCTCAACAATCAAAGTATATATCAAAAATCAGGAAGTGTGTGAAGGGGAGCATCAGGCTATGCCTGGCAGAGTAAACACACACATTCAACTCTAATCCCTCTGCAGCAATAATAATAGTGACAGAGTGGTTTTTAAATAACTACATCACTGAAAAACAACAATAAGCAAGTTTGAGAAAAAGCTACAGCAGCAATGTGTCTCTGGACACATTAACGAGAGAGAGAGAGAGAGAGAGAGAGAGAGAGAGAGAGAGAGAGAGAGAGAGAGAGAGAGAGAGAGAGATTTTATGAGCCCAACCCTATACAAAGAATTACAACTATGGACTGTAGGGAACAGAAAAAATAGTCTTACCCAGGGGAAGAGCCTCAGAGCTGATTACCCAATATCCAATAGTCAGTCCTGAGATCATATACATGCAAGTATCATATGGACTATGTAGGTTTTATTTACTTAGAGACCTGTGTGTATGTATGTACATGTAACATCAATTAATGAAAAAGAGGTCATTAATTAGGAGAGTGTGCAAGGGGTAATACAAGAAAGGAATTGGAGGAAGGAAAGGAAATGAGGAAATGATATGATTTATTATAATTTAGAAAATTTTATTGAGACACTAAAAGCAGCCAGATAAATAGCAAGTGGTTTAGCATCCAAAGAGAATGCCAGATTCTAAGCACATTATGGAAATTTCCATTTGTAACCCAATTTGAGTGACATAATGCTCAAATTGCAAGGAGAGAGAGAAAGGAAAGAACACAGTCTGTCAGAGCAACAGACAAACAGACAGGCAGATAAACAGACAGAAACACACACACACACACACACACACACACACATACACACACACCACTGTGTGGTTAAAAGATTGGTTGAGACAGAATCCCAGGTATCCCAGGATGCTGATGGCATTGTAATCAACAGTCCCTTCCTCAAGCATAAAATTCAGGGAAACACTAGCCTTGACTGAGAGAAGCTATAGAAAATTAAATCAGAAAATGCTTCATACTGGTATTGAAAGTTTCACATCTAATCCCTAATGTCTTCCCAAGCACTGGCAGTCAACCTCATCTTGTGGGCAGACAAGTGTCTGACAAAAAGAGCAGGAAAGACTCAAGAAATTCCTAAATTAAATCAGACACCCAAGAGTGCACTCAGTCTTACGGCCTTACCCAAGTACACCAGGACAAAGGTCAGTACAGCATCTCTGAGAAAATATCCATGGAAATTATTTGATGCAGAGACACAGCAAAGAGAAAACTCAACCAGGAAGCATCAACAGCTATGCAAGAAGACAAAAAAAATTAAAACTGTTCTTTAAAACATAATATATATATATATATTAAAATAAATTTTCTGTCTAATTATAGTCCCAATTAATTTTATTTTAATTTCAGAGTTAAACTATTCTAATTTTGAAGGTGATTGACAGAGCAGCCAGGGATAAGCAATGAGATGCTGTTTCCACAACAAAATATTCTGCTCGATAGCAATAATGCAGCACAAGTAACAATAATATATCCATTCATAAACCCATTGGTATGTGTCTAGTTACACATACAAGACTATTCTGATTAAACAGTTAAACAAGCTACAGCAAGTCGTGACTAAACCACTGCCATGCTCAAAGTTAATTCTAATTGAAACATGCATTGCATGTCTGTCTGTGTGTGTGTATGTGTGTGTGCATGTGTGTGTGCACATATGCATGCATAATAATGTATCTTATACAGGTGCCCTCAGGTGTCTGCCAGCTTCCCTTTCCCACCCTCATGGTCTTTCTTTAACATAAGAACAATCCTTATATAAAAACTTCAATCATGTAACGGGGCTCGTCTCTGCCTTCTCAGATTCTAACAGCTCTCTTCCTCACTCACTCCTTTGTAGACAAACTGGACTCCTTGCTGCTCCTGATGCCGCACATTGCATCCTTTGATGTAGCAGTCCAGTCCACCCAGAATAACCCTCCCACAGATGTCCATGAAACTTGCTCCCCCAACTCTAACACATACCACCTCCCAGCAATTTCAAGGAATCCTGCTGCTATACATTTTTCACATACTAACCACTATAATAATTTCTCAATTTTCATTATTTACTCTTTCTCTCCCATCTGAACTATAAACACAACTATAAAAGGATTGAATGTCTATTTTTGTTGTTGTTGTTTACCTCCATATTCCACATACATAATCATCTTTTAAATTAAGAACACTAGCAAATTATGCTTGTTGGATAAAGTGCTTAAGAAGTGTTTACTCAAAGAATATATAAACAAACAGATGATAACACTAGGAGGTTTCCATTGAAAAGGCACAATCAAAGACATGAAAGGAGCTTCTGTCATTGCAACATGACTATCAGAAATGAAGACTGAGACAGAAGTAAAAGTAGAAAAGAAAAAATATGAAGTGGTGTGAAGTAGCGGGAGGAATGAAGAGGTTGGAGATTTGATTTGAGACTGCATCAGAGTAACTAAGAGCTCCGGGACAGATCAGAAATGAGTGAAAGGGAGAAAACGACATCATCCAGCAACTTCTGCAGGGGTGTACTTAACATTGAACATCATCCGGGTGCTTCACCATCTGGGAACCTCTGGAGGGACATACTAAACACTGAACACCATCCGAGACCTTCTTCAGGGGCGTACAAAACATTGAACCCAGGATCTCACTGTAACCATCTTCTACATCCCTAGCCCTTTCTGGGTTTTGTTGTTTTAATTTTGAGACGGTATCTCACTATGTTAATAATCAGACTTTGAACTCACTCAGTAGCCCAAGAATATTCTGAACTCAAGATCTTCCTGCCTCAGCTTTCCACACAAATAGCTGGTGTGAAAGGTCTGCACCATTAAGGAAGAGAACTGTCTAAAACTTAAAATGGAAATAGATTTTGACTTTCAAAGAATCTGTCAACTTCCCACACATAAAAAGCAAGTCACCATAATGTTTTATGATCACTCCGTTTAAAGACACAATATAGCAAGTGTCCAAAGGACAGATAAAACGTTATCATAAAAAAAACAATACCAAGATTCAGAATGGCCTTGGATTTTCAAAGTAATTCCTGGAGCTAAGAAGCAATGAAGATGTGCATCCAAGATTCTAAACAAAACCTATAGCAAATAAAATAATTCAAGCAGAAGTATACAATAAAGCTATGTTAAGATTTGTACAACTGCAGGAAGAAAAGGAATGTCTTTTAACCTTTTATAGGAAACTATTGGGAGAAGGGTTCTAAAAATGGGAATGATAAGAAAAATGAAAACAGATGAGCCACAAAACAGAAGCTTCAACTCAATACAAAGACAAAGCGTTATCTGAGGAAGAAGGTAGGGCTGGCTGATTTCTGAAACCCAGAAATATCTACAGAAGTTGTGTACACTACAGAGTGTGAGTGTGACCCTGTGGGTCTGTGGGTGAGGTTATACTGGGTTCCAGTGGGCCATGTGTCCATCTCTTTATTTAAGAGATCAGACACACTGAGTGATATACACAATAATACCATGTATATAATGTCTTAAGAAGATGGAAACAGAACCAAAGAATCCCAAGGACTGAGACAATCACTAAAACCAGGAAGGGGACACGAAAGATTTTTTTTTCTCAGAGAGTCCACAATAAATGAAACTGCTGATACCTTGGCTTGGTATTTCTAGACAAAAGACTAGTAAAGAATATATCTGTGATCTTTTTAAGGCACCAAGTTTGTGGTAGTATTCACAGATGTCCTAGGAAAGCTTTACCAATGATGGAGGAAGATCTTAGAAAGACTGGCAGCCGATGAAAACAATCCAGATGGGAGCAGATGAAACAGCTCTTGGGGCACGGCACAAATGAACCAAAGACACAATCCACCTACCAAATGCTGTCTGACAGGAGGGAAGGGG
>BDUI01000552.1:28814-48571 GCA_002335545.1 Apodemus speciosus | reverse complement strand
AACAAAAAGCACTTAATGTATTAAAAGTAAACACGGACAGTTAGGAAGAAGTGGAGGTTCAGAAAAGACAAAGAAAATGGGAAAGGAAAAGATTAAGTTAGAAAGAGGGAAGAACAAGCTGCAAGAAGAAGACATAATCTACTTGTAGTTTGACTCTTATGACAGCTAACTCCATGTACATTTCAAAGAGCATTTGAGGATTTGATTAATATACAATGGGTAAATTTGAGTAAAGCAGATGTCCCTCTGTAATATGGATGGATTTCAATCAGTTAGATATCCAAATAGGATAAAGACTAGCCTCACTGAGCCGGAGGAAGCCCTCCCACGGGTGTCTTTTGGTTTCATTTGGCTCTCCTAGGTTTCCAGATGATTGATCCACACTGTGAATCCATAGTTTAACAGTCCCCTTAATCAGATGAACTAATCCCTTCTAATCAAATTCCATCTATAAAGCCTATTGATTCTGTTTTATGGAGAACCTTAAATAATAGCAACACAACTGCAAATAGGATTATCATAATAAATGTAGTATAAACGTTAAGTACTGATATAATCAAAACCATAAGCACATGCAGAGAATGGATGACTGGGATTTGGCAAGAGTTGGGATGGTACAAGAGAGCTAGATTTTTGTTATCCTGCTTATAGGTGATGCCAAAATATATAACATCAGAAAACATCTTGATAAGCCTGTTATTAAAATGATGGACATAATTATAAAAAAAAAGAAAGCTAGAAATCTTTGTGTGTTAGGAAAAGCTACCTTTGACCTTGTCTCCTATTTAAAGAACATGAAAATGAATTTCTTACAAAAATCAACCATGGATAATTATTAGGGTCAATGCCTCTACAGAGTTATTATAAGATAAAAGAAAATAAAACCCAGAATCACATCTGAACAATGCAAATATGGCAGACGGGAGATGCCCACAGGGCAGATCAAAGCTGAAATTCTTCCTTTTCAGGTAAGATAAAGGGCATTAAGGAAATTGAGCAAGATGAAAAGCAACATGGAACATAATTACAGCAATTCAAATATGAAGAGACAAAAACTCAGGAAAATAAGTGCGAAAGTAAATTTTAAAATCGAAGAGCAAAGTAGTTGGCTCACAAGCGAGCAGACATGACAAGCCATCCCTTCAAGGGAAATGTGGAGAGGGGCAAGGCTTTGTAAGTACCAAATAAATCAGAAAGAATATATTTTCCTTTCTTTTATGAGGTGTTTATTTTTATTTTTATGTGTGAGCACCTGCATGTATGTTTCTGCACAGTGTACTTGCAAAAGTCAGGAGAGGACACAAGATTTCCTGGAATTGGCATTACAAAGGTTATAAGCCAGCTGTCATGCCGGTGCTGGGAATTGAACTTGGGTCCTCTGGAAGAGCAACCAGTGCTCCTCACCACTGAGCCCCTGAAAAATACTATGTTCAAAATCAAGAGCAAGTGACAGATGTTGAGAAATAACAAAGCAAACCTCATAAAGAAACAATAAAAGTTCCTAAGGGAAAGCCTCCAGCAGAGCTGAGAAGAATTAAACAGATACTAAAAATTGCAACTCAAGGAAATTAATCAGAAGTAAATACTTGAAATTATATGATATATGAAATGTGAACGTTTTACAAGCAATGGCAAAAACTAACACCTACTCTCATAAGACAACTGGACTTTAAAGAACAGGAAAATCTTTGAGCAGGTAACTTTCAAAGGAAAGAAAAGGTGTCTAGAAGGAAGTGGGACAATAGGGCATAGGATACTCGATAATAAAAGTTAAGCTAATGGTTTTATATCTCCCCAAATTAAGTTCAAAGTATAAAAGGTACAAACAACCTCTTACTGGGGTGTAAAATTTCTATTAGAATCTTGAACCTTTCCTGAGAGTATCTATGAGACAAAAGTCCCTGGAAAATGAAAACATCCTGAGAGACAATGTGGAAGATGGTCATGAGCATGCTACATATGATTACCTGAATCCTTCTTGTATTCCTTACCAGTGTCTTTCTCCTTCAAGAACTTAGAATGACAGTGTGTGAAGGAAAGAAATACCCTCCCCTTGTTTGCATTTCACAATGCCTCCATAGCACCGAGGGACCTGTGATAGCAGATGCTCAAGCGGAAGTTCAGTTGAATGAACAAGAACTCCATGAAACAGAATTACCATTCCTCTCTAAGACATTCTTTGATAGTTCCCTCTGATGGTATTCATTAATTCTAGATGACTCTCAAATCTGCCCTAAGACCCTTATTGCCCTTTCAGTTTCTAGCTGTATTGTGAGGCTCCTCAGGGGTCTTGTCTTCATGCTTCTGTCAGACTGACTCTTCTCCAAATGCATGTTCATATATATGACACTACAATAGACACTATTAGGCAGTCTGGCTGACATATCACAGGGACATTTTTAAAAGACTGCTAAAGATAAGAGATATTATTATACACATAAGAGGAGATCATTCCCTTGATCCACAGGACAGAAGTTCTGTCCAAAGCCAACTAAACTATGACTGCATTTCTACATTTCTGATTTAAGAGTTAGTTCCATGGAAAAATTGTAAAAGTGAAAAAATGAAATGGGAAAAAATAAAACAGTATGGATGCACTTTCCACCTGTGATAACAGTGTAATCGAGATTACACAATATAAGAGGCAGTGCCTAAGACCCTCTAATCTTTAGTTTTCCTCCCCCATCTCTCTACAAAGAGTGAAAGTACTGAAATAATACAACTAAGCTAGCAAGGTAAGCCATCACGATACAGTGGAAGTGGTCCATGAATGCTCTGTGCAGTACATTTGATATTCCTATCCAGTCCTTCCCTATCACACCTCCCAGATCCTGCACATTGCTTCCAGGCGAGAATTGTCTTAACCTGCTCTCAGCCTCATCTTCCAAGACACAAAGACTCCTGATTTCTGACAAGCAAATCAGTCACTTTTAACTTGAATTATGAGAATGGAGCCAACCACACAACTATCTCTACATCTGCTGAAGAGGACAGTGGGAAAATTTTCGGAACCTCAACCAAGGCTTTAGATGATGAAGTCAAAGAGAATGGGTAATCAGTTCCAGGAGAACTGTAAATTTTTTTGCAAAGAATTTTCATAGCTGTTCTATTAAGTCCCCATCCCTCCACTTGATGCCCTGTCTTTCTACTGGGGGTGGACTCTACAAGTTCCCTCTCTTCACTGTTAGATATTTTGAGTCCTAAGAATCTCTCGCCTCCCAGGTCTCTGGTACTTTTTAGAGGGCCCCCCTACACCTACACCTACACCTTGAGTTTGTATGTTTTTATTCATTCTGTTAGCCTTCAGGGCTTCTCTCCTGCCCCCCTCATACCTGATCATGTTCCCCTTTCCCCCTATCCCTCTCCTCTTCCTCTCTCTGTCTCCCACCTGGTAATTACCTTCTTCTCCCTCCCAGGTGACATTGAAGCATCCTCACTTGGGCCCTCCTGATTATTAACCTTCTTGATTTCTGCAGATTGTATCCTGGGTATTCTGTACTTTTAAAATAATATCCACTTATTACTGAGTACATACCATGCATGTCCTTTGGGGCCTGAATTACATTACTCGGTATAGTATTTTCTAGTTCCCTCCATCAGGATTTTTAATTCTTGTCTTTTGAGAATTTCATATAACATGTTTTGATTCTATTCTTTCCCTTTTTCCAACTCCTCCCAGATTCTCAACACCTTCCTTCCCACTGAACTATTCTTTCTGTAATCATTTTCACTGGCCAAACTAAAAAGGATGCATGCCCTGAAATTTGTATCCAGTGTCAGTCCATTGAAGAAAAAGGATCCCTCTTGCAGCAATTGTCAATCACAGATATTTCCTTTGCTAGTGGTAGCTTTCCCTTAGGGCCCAGAGTCTATCTAATTTTGAGTTCTTGAACTCATTATTAGTGTCAGATATAGGTTCCACCCGATAAAGATACTTTTGACCAATACACTCATATACATAAAATAAGATAATTTATCTAAAACATTTTTTAAAAACACAGTTTTCATTAGAGGTATCCAAAAAATTATCACAACTGCTATTTGACTTTGAGTTTTGACACAGACTTTGAAACTCTATAAAATAAGTTTATTCTTTCATTTTCTTATTTCTTTTAATTTAGTCTAATAAGTAATACACATCATTTTTTAAAATAACAAGGTGTCAAACACTATGAGTGGAATAATTTTTATAATCTAAAAAGACATAAAGAAACTGCCAATAATGTTATGCCCACAATGGTTATTAATAATATGTGATAACTAAGAAAGATTTAGGAACCTATAATGATGGTACTTATATCTTGCGATTTTTTGTTTCATAAAAATTTGCAACACGGCAATTAAGTTATATAACACATCTCTACCTAAGCTGCTTCTGTTGGATGCAAAACCACTAGTAAGCATATAGAACACATTTAAACTAGAAAACATAAAGGAGATTTTCAACTGTGCATTTACCTAACTTGATGTTCACAAATACAGAATAGCTTCAACAGCAGAATTCGCCCGAGTCGCACCCAAACTTATGCAAATCTCAGTCTCACTGTTATTAATGATTGGCGTGAAAAGCTGATAAAAACCACCCTATGCCTAGCATGGCAGCACACATCTGTAATCCCAGCACTCAAGAAATGAAAGCAGGAGTCTGAAACCAGTCTGCTATAGAGTAAGACCTTATCTCAGTAGTATGCTTCTGTCCTGAACCCAGAGCCAATACATTTTGTATTCCAGAAGAGTACCTCAGGCTAATTCCAGACTCACAAATCGGAACTCTAGTAGCTCAGGTTGTTTATTTAGTGAAATAAACTCAAGGGTGTTATGACCACTGTAATAATCAATCATAAGTTTATCTGCTTTATGGTAGACTGCAAGGAGCTGGACTCCTTTAGGAAAATGTCTTCTTTTAAAGATGTTTTGTCTTGTTCATTAGTAAATATTATCCACTGTGTATAGACTGAGAAATCAATTATTTTTCATCAAATGTACCCACAGTTGTTAGCAAAGGAAGCACAGTGCTAGGAGGTGAGGCTCCTCTATAATTGGTGAACTGAAGAATGATTAAAAACAAGGAGGGAGAACCAAATCCCATTTAATCAACATTTATCGTTACTCTTTCTCTTTTAGAAAGAAAACATTCCTGGCACATCAGTGAAGCATGGAAACACTTTACAGCAGATCATTTAACCCAGAATGAGGAAAAGATTCTCTTAAATGCTTCTCATTTACTCCACATGTCTAGCTGCAGAACATCAGAACAGTTTAGACCCATTCAAAACACTAGTTCTTCTGCACTGCAGTTCTTCTCCACAAACTGGAATTTAAGCTTAARGGTATAAATCCAGTTATTTCTCATGATGCCATGCAGGACTGATGATGTAGCTTGGTGAAGAAATGATGAACATTTGTTTAGCATGCAGAAGGTCAAGGACTTGATCTCTAGGATCAATGGAGGGAGGCTGTAAAGTTGCTGTGAGGTGTTTCAATCTAAGAAATAAGTTAGGCATTTAGAAATAAGACGGGGTAATCCAGAACAGGGTGGCAAGAGAAAACACATGGAGACAGGCATGATTTCTTGCTCAAGACTCAACCTTTAATGCATCTCTCCAAAGATAAAGAAGCAGGCCAAGCCCCTCCCCTGAAGGCTGGAAACTGGTTCTGCTTGTTCTGCCAGAGACTGGATGTCAGGTGTCTGGGCTGCTATTCTTTGAGAACAATGGGCTAGAGGAGTTCACAAGTAGAAAGTAGTAATAGAAGGTGAACATAAAAGAAAACTCTAATTCTCACATGACAAATCTCAGCTGTATCTGAGAATTAAGCCTGAGGGGTGACCTCAAATTGGGCCAAACATCACAAATTAAATTTGCTTGTCAACTAGCAGTTTTATCGATTACATAATTGATGCAGAATTTTCATGGGCATAAATCTATTGTATTCATCCAGAGAGTTTACAAACAAGTAATGTCACCAGACTTCAGTTTGTACTCTTTGATCCATAATTCAAAAACCAGATGACTTTGAGTCTTCAAACTGGGTCTCACCCGGAATTAAATCCTGGTGAAATTCTTAGAACATTTTTTTTGATAGTCACCTGTAGTTGTTCCAGGAAGTTTAAAGCTTGCATCATGACTTATTTCTTATTTTGTTTGCATTTTGATTTCAATTTCAATAAATTGCAATTTTTTTTGTTTGTTGTTGTTGTTGCCCTCTGATCTCCAGACTCACAAATCGGAACTCCAGTAGCTCAGGTTGTTTATTTAGTAAAATAAACTCAAGGGTGTTGACCATTGTAATAATCAATCATAAGTTTATCTGCAACAGTCATGTAATGTGACCACATTTTTAAGAAAATTAGCCTTGTTAGAATGTGTATAAATTTCTTGCAGAGGAAATGGCCTACTCAGTGAAAGAACAAAATTTCCCACATGAGCTGAGAAGTTGGAAGAGAAACAAACAGCGGGGGAAGTGGACTGTGAAAACTTCTTTGGCCTTAACACCTTGCTCCCAGTCCAGGGAATCTCTCAGGTGCACTGGGAAGTAGGAAAAGAGATCAGAATAAAAGTACCATGACTGGGGCTGGAGAGATGGCTCAGTGGTTAAGAGCACTGACTGCTCTTCTGAATGGTCCTGAGTTCAAATCCCAGCAACCACATGGTGGCTCACAACCACCCATAGCAAGATCTGACGCCCTCTTCAGGTGTCTGAAGACAGTTACAGTGTACTTGCATATAATAAATAAATAAATCTTTTTTTTTTAAAGAGTATCATGACTATAAGCACTGCATCCACTCCACTGTCCCGGTAAGGCAGTTACAAACTTCCATACATCGGTAATTAATAGTATCAAATTATCTGCAACACCCATGCCTCCTGTTGAAGCACAGTGTTCAGAGAAGATATGATCACAGGTATAAACATGTGTTTGATAAAAACTAGAGGAAGGCCTTTAGGGAGGATCTGGAGAAAGTGTTGTGTTTTTAAGGTGAGATGTTGACAGGCAGGAACCAATAGAATACAAGGGGATGCTATGAGGGAAGGAAGAGAAAATTTGAGGAGCAAAGTTTTGACAAGATTAAAAGAAATGATATCACCATTGAGGTTTGGTCTGGCTGTCTGTGGAAATACTAAGTGCAGGCCACCAAGACCTGGAGTCTGCGTGTAGACCCAAGTGACAATATGTGACCCTGCTCCCAAATTATTTCTGATTGGTAAATGAAGACTCTGACAGCCAATAGCTGGGCAGAAGAGACATAGGTGAGCTTTAGAATTCCCGAGCTTGGGATTGAAAGACCCTCAAAGTGAGGACCTCCCCCATGCCTCAACTCAGGAAAGGCAACACCTCAAATCACTCACGAGAAATGGTCTTGATGCAAACAGCAAGAGGATTTTTATTCCAAGTGTGCTGGGGCCCACAGTCATACACCACATACCACGCAGGGTTGGAAGACTGCAGACCCCGAGTGCAGAATCGGGACAGCTTTTATAGGGTTTGCAACAAAGCCCGCGCATCGTAAACCAATCATTTCATATCATCAAAAGCCTGTGCAGTGCAAGCCAATCGATTTGTACCACTCCATAGTTTTTAGGCCAATCAATTTAAATTACCCAAGCCTGCACTCAATGGACCAATCTCAGAGGTCCGCATTTGCACAGGCTCTGGGGTGGCAGGTGGCAGATTGCAATTAAGACAGGTCACAAGGGCTTTCCTTCTTTGGTGCAAGCAGTTTACAGAAGCTAGATAAGGGGTTAGTCAGCTCATTTCCTGTTATTTTAAAAGGCCAGGATCATGTACTTAAGGGCCTATCTTATGCCCTTTCATCTAGTTCCATACAGAGAGCAGACTCAATAAATGTGACCTTTTGCCTACTTACTGGCAGAGATCAGAGTCTGGAATTTGAGGTATTTAGGGCCTCTTAGGAGTGAGATAGCATTTCTAAACTTCTGCCTTCTTGGAGTCATTGGAGAGTTAGGCTGTATTTCTCATTCTTTCAGGATCAGAGGAGAACCATAGGGCAAAAAAAAAAAAAAAGGAGAGGAGAAAGGGAAGCCACCATGGATTAAGTGAGTTCATGAAAACATGGCCCTGAGGGTTAGCCAATTGGAGTTAAGAGCAGCCCAGATGAAACTTAGTATGAAGTAAGTAATAACTTGGAGTTATCTATAGAAAGTAGATTCTAATAGCATAGAGAGTAGATATCTGCCCAGCTCTTGTGCCCTTTAGATCTTATTATAAATATAAAGGGTGTGTGTGTGTGTGTGTGTGTGTGTGTGTGTGTGTGTGTGTGTGTGTCCTTTATCGAGGAACTAAGTGATCAAGGTGGAGTAAACAACCCATGTTGGAATTAATAGTCTCTGCAACATATCACTGGGTCACAAAGAGAACACATGGACACTCCAGCTAACAGCAACACAAAAGACAAGGTACAAGTGGCATGTGACTTGTTAAGGTTGACAGTGGAATGCTAGAAATTTACAGTCTGATTTTTCTCTTTCCCCTACTGATATTTCAAAGGCAAATGGATCAGCCTAAGAAGAGAAAGGAAAACGGAAAGAACAGGTGAGTAACGGAAGCCCAGGGAGATTAGGAGACATCCGGAGTTACCCTTGTGAGGTCAGGCATTGAAAAGGTAGCTGACCACCCCTGGCATCTGTTATTCTCCACTCCTGTCCCTCTAGATGCCTCCCAGTTCCTTGTGGCTCTGTTGTCCCCCTTTTGTAGCTAATTTCTTTTCCTGGGCTGTGAGCAGGCATAGAGGTGATACAGGAACCAAAGATTTTTTTCAGTCCTGGCTGGAAAACTAGTAAAGCTACCATCAATTCTCACATAATGAAAGAAGCATGGAAATGAAGCCAAGCCAAAAAAGAAAAACACCTCAAGTCTTTTTTGACATTGCTGTTCTTTCCCGGGGTAGAAGTGCAGTGTGGATGAGCAGGATAGAAACACTCGTACCTGAATAAATCTCGTCACTCTTTCTCTGTGCCTTTGGGGCACAGTGAGCAATTTATCCATGAAAATGTATGTCTCACCCGAGATAGCAGGGCTGGGATGTATATCTAGCCTTATGTAAAGATGGAGAGCCTATTTTAGACGATCTTAAACTATTCCAAACTGTCCTTTACTAACTGAAGTTACTCTTGTCCTTGATGTCTCTTGTCCAATGAAAAAGATCCACTGCAATTCTCATTTACTCAGTAGGATTTCAGCTTTTGTTTTCTCTTTCCCCTTACCCCTAAATCTGACATCGACCATAGTTTCCAATGCCATTGAGAATCTCTGTGGTCCTACAGCATTCAGAAAGAGCAAGAGCCATCTTCCTGCATTAAGTCTTGGGATTTGTATAAACAACCCTAGACACTGTCTGCCAAGGAAGTTTATGCACTGACCAAGGCACTTTTGGAAATTGAAGCCCTGCACCTAAGTCCCAAGGGCTTGTGCCTGGAAGCAGGCAGCTGGAGCCAGCATGAATGCACACTGAGATGGAGCTTTCTCCTCCTCCATCATGAAAAAAGAATCAAAGTCCTGCTAGCTGCTGCAGCACACTTCTTGGAAGGAGGACTCTTCCTGCCCAACTTGACAAGGACACTTTTCAATGAGAGTTGTTATACTTTCGTCGTCTCTTAAGCTTGTCCTCCAAAGGGAGCCACTGTAGATGCTTTCCTCTGGTAATGTTTGATAGAGGTGATTTTAAATTCAAGTAAATTTGCAGAAGCACTCTATGAACCTTACTGTAGGGATGAAGTCTAACAATAATTTCTAGCACTTATTAATTACTTTGCCGTGCGACCTGTCATAGTTCTAAGTGCATCACTATTTCAATTTTATTTTTTTTAATTCCATTAGATGGAAACTAGCATTACCCCACTTTCAAGACCTAGTAACTGAAGGTCAGAAAGGTTAAGTAACTATAAGGCACATTTCAAAGCCAAATGCCTAATGACTACATTCTTCTGCGTGTCCTGACCTCAAAGAGATATTCTTGTTCTCTCAACCAAGATCAGGCACTGATGGATGAACAAGAAAGAGAAAAAGATAAAACTGGCAACTTTCAAACTTTACATTTATGAGGGGTTACAAGCAGCATGAGGAAATAGAACAACTTAGAAGAATACAACACTAACATTAAGATGAAAATAGATGCATATGTCCCAGGACCCACAGCAGTAAGGAGAATCCAGACACTCATCACTCTGAAAGGTTCCCAGAAGCCAGATCTTCTATTAGAGGCTTCCAGTTTCTTGGAGAGACACCAAGGAAGTAAAATAACAGCACTTTGCTGTCCTAACTCAATGTACTTGGGGCAAGAAGCAAAGAGTTCATGGCACAGTGTAAAGTCAACACCAAATGAGTGTGCTGCAATAGTGTGCAAAGGAATACAACAAACTGAATGTTTGTGCAAAGGAACTACACATGCCAAATGTTTGTGCAAAGAAATTATAACACACTGGATGTTTGTGTGAAGAAATTATAACACACTGGATGTTTGTGCAAATGAACTATAACACACTGGATACTTGTGCAAATGAACTATAACACCCTGGATGTTTGTGCAAAGGTGAAGGCAGGGTGGGGAGCAGGAAGGCGTCTTCCTCAGATATGTAAAAAGCAAGGCTTTTTCCCCGTTCTTTTTACTGAAAGAAATCATCATTCAAGGAGAAACATAACTGAAAAATATCAAACTGCCCTCTGATTCCAGTAAAGAAGTTTACAAGGAGCATAATTCTCTCAAATTGCATCAATTTTATGAGTAAGTGGGGCACTTGGCAGCTGTTCTAAATTATTCCCAAGACTTAGCATAATGGCTGCCTTTTTCTGGGCAAAAAAAAGTCTTCCTTTAATGCACTCACTACTACAACCTTAACACTTCATGGCATCCCTCCAGCCACAATTACACCACACCAACAAACCCCAAAGATGTAAGAAAACCAACATTCCTCTTCTGAAAATATTACTTTCATCTCAACAGTTCAGAAGAGTCACATGGATAGTAGGAGCGATAGTCCCTTGTCTTCTCAGTCAAAAAGCAATATCAACTTCTAAGCAGCATGCTTTTCACTAGCTCCAAATGAGTTAAGTGATGCTTATAAACTTAGGGAAGAAAACAAGGTTCAGCTCTTTACAGTAAAAATGTCTTCTGGCTGCTGTTTCTATATGATCCTTCCATGTCTTAAACCCTTACAAGCTATGGAATCTTGTCTCCAAACCTCTGCCTTTATACTCAGTCTTGGGAGAGGAACTATGCAAACCATATCTCACCTTTGTTGACTGAACCGTAGGCTGAAGGAGAGTGCAAGCTTGCTCCATAGGGTTGCTCTCTGGTTAACTATTACCCAGCTAAGTTGATTCACCTCAGCCACAGAAGTTAGCTTCTGTAATAGCCAGTTCTAATGTCCTTTCTTGCTTGTATTCCAAGACAAAGTTGCCTCTTGTCACTTCAGAGGTATCAGATATTATTCACAGGGTTTCCCCCTTGAACTTTTCAGCTCTGAGAACTTCAACCTCTCCACTTTGCTTTCTGAACCATAGAAGAAACATCCTCCTCCTCCTCCCCTTACTGTCTTGGTATGGCATTGTCATATGGTTTGATCATCAAATGTCCCCACAGGCTCAAACACTGGCCCATGTGTGATGGTACCATTTAGAGAGATACTGGAACTTTACAAAGTAGGAACTACCTTCAAGAAGTGTGTCACTAGGGTCTCATCTTTGGAGATCATGCCTAATCTCTCATGTGTTCTTCCTGTCCACGTGTGTTCTTCCTGTCCCCTCATGTGTTCTTCCTGTCCACAGCCTCCTTCACAGACTGCTCTCTCACCTCAAACCCAAAGTAAGGAAGCCCCAGACATGGAAAGAAACCTTCAACCAAAATAAATCCTTCCTGCTGACTCATTTAAGAAATTTGTAACACTGACGAAAGGTCTGACTAATATACCTAGGGTTGAAATTTTCCCTCTGGGATTGATTTATTTCCTCTAATACATGCTTATTTATATCCTATACTGTCTGTATTAAAATAGCTAGTATCAACCTGCCTCACCCACTCCTACCTACTACAATATGTGAGTTAATCCTTGTCCTATAATGTGCCTTCACACACAAGAAGAGGAATCAAAACTTATCACCTGATGGGACTTCAGTCAGTAGGTGACTAATTTTCAAACAATCTACAAAATATATTTCCCTATTATTAACAACAGCAATAGGTACTTAGGTGTAGTAAATTATAATTTGCTTTTGCTTTTTCTTCATGTTCTATAAATAATGAACATTTAGTTTTACAAAAAAAAGCTTTCACTGGTCAGAAATAATTGTTTTCATTAAAAAAAGAAACAATTCAACTGTAACCTCTAAAACAGAATAGTGAAATGTTTTGAAGTTCATACATCAGTTTGCTTTGATTGCATGAAACCTAATAATGTCGGTGGGTTAGAACAGCAGAGGTGGCTGCAGCTGCTGTGAGGTCATGATTCCAGTGGTTACAGCATGCCTCGAGGGTGGCATTTCACGGTCCCCCTTATCGACCAACTCTTACATCCCTCCTGCTTCTTCATCGTCTTCTGTAATGCTCTCTGAGCTTTAAAGCGGGTTTATGAAGGAAGCATTTAGAGATGATCCCTTAGTTTTCCCTTATGATTAGCATCTAGCCAGCCATGAGTCTCTGCCCTCATCACCCTTTACTCTAAAGAGAATAGCTTTCACTTATGGGTTTAAACACAGGTATTTAGAGGATAATTTGACAGTGTAGCAATTTACTTGAACAACAGTAATAAGGTTTTGGCCTCCCAAGGCATGGATTGTTGACCAGGTTTGTAGTGTTATGCAGATTCTCTTCTGTGAAGTGGCTCTCACATTTATGAAAAAATAGTTGGCTACCCTGTAGCAGGTGTACCACTGTTATAGAGATGGGGACATCTTACCTGGAAGATTGGTTTCATAGTTGATAGGGTGCACAGCTGGGAAAGACTGTTGGTCCCTTTCCTTCAACCAATCTCCCTTAAACAGATTGCATAACACTCTTCAGCACTAAGTATCCAGCTCAGGTCCAGCTTGATTTCACTATAACTGAGATATGTGGTTTCTTTAGTAATAAGGTTCCCAGACCCACACCGCTAACTGCATCCACCCATGCCAAATGCCTTGCATTCCTGAATCTAGGTACGGAGGCTCTTCCAACGACATCTACACCCACAACCCACCTGCACCCCACCCACCAATCTCCCCATCCCTGCTGCAAATGCATGTCCACATCTCCAGACAGAAACACTAAACTCATGCCACAAATCCTATGACCTGAGGACTGCCCTTTGGAATGTCACTAGACCCACAATGACAACTCCATGTTGCAGCCCCCAGCAACTTCTTATGAACCACATGGCCCATAATACTTTCCAGTTCCTACTCCTACACTTCCTCTTCATTCAGAGACCCTAGACCTATGTTGCCAACTCCATCAATATCCACTACCTAAGGAAAAGGCCTAAAAGCCTCTCCCAGCTTCCTGAGGTTTTCCCTTTGAGAATCTTCTGAATCTATAGAAGGTCTGTTCCAGGCTTTAACCTCACTTGGCCTGAGCTGAGTCAGGACTACTTCTGATACCCCATTCAAGCATCAACATTGAATTGTCCAAATAACTGAGCCCCAGAAAGCTGAACAGCCAACTGACAAGTTAGGATAACAGGAGCCAGATATTGAAATACCCACTCAGTGAAGCGGAGACAGGAGTTCCATATGAAGAAACAAGTTACTTCCTAACTCTCACAAAAAGAACTTCATTATGAACTATTGTTGTTATGGGATGTGTTTATGTGTGAAGGAGTGCCCACTTTGTCACCAATATCACTCCACATGTACATTAACTATGGATCTCATTATCATTGCTAACACAATTGAAAAAAATGAACATTGCTGCAGTAAAGATGTATTTAGGGAAAAAGTATCAGGAGCTATGAGACTCATGTTTCTATCTCCAGGTGGGGAAAAAATGGTGTGCATCGTCATTTGGCTTATTTGTATTGTTTCACTGATATTTTTAACTGGTGATATTATGATAACTTCAGGAAGCATAAGAATATTTAAAAATGAGTGCAGTATTAAAGTTACCTGGCTAACCAATTCTTTTAAATAATCACTCAGTATTCCTACCCAAGAATGTCTGTAAGGCACACTGCCATTCACTCGGATGATATGTTTCTGAAAATGATAGAACACCAGCCTCGAGCAACTCAAATCTTCTTTGTGGCATTTTCTTTGCATTATCTATGGATTTTCAATCTGAAATCCTTCAAACCAGACAGTGCTATTAAAACATACTTTAAAAGCATCAGAACATGGCTGTCCCCTTAGTAGAAGAGAAAAATGTTTCCTTTAATGTGGACAACAATTTAAAACCCTCGAAAACTGGCATCTATTTTATTTATTCATCAAGCACATGGGGAAAAGTAATTTTCCTAAAAATGATGAGAAATTGTAAAAAAAAAAAAAAAAGAGCAGTAGCTCATCTTGCAAATCTTACAGGTTAATATACTCATGTGTTTCAAAGTTTTTGGAAGAAGCCAGGTATTACTGTACTGAGTTATATCTAGAAAGGATCCAACAGCAAGTTTTCTACCATTTGTGTATCCAGAAAGTCCTTGCTAGCATCCTTCTGTAACATTTAGAAATGACTTGTTTTCCCTAACCTACTAGATCTATTAACTAATAAAGAAAATTACTAACTTTGATCTTCACTTTTGAATGTTTAATTCTTCACATATTATTTATGGGTTAACTTAATCTATAACTTTATGGGTTATATCATTTATGAAATAACAGCATTTGCTAACTTGTGGTTTAAGTGTGAGAAACCAGTGGCTTCCACAGACAAGACTAGCTAAAGGTCCTGAGACATCTTCCTATGCTATTTTCTCCAGACCTCAAACACATGGCACTCTGTTCTTATAGAAAATAGAAAAACCACCATATGAACAGTGAATTATCTAGGCCTGGCTTTAAGCAGCAAACTATGGGAATAAGAATAGTTAAGGAACCAGATGCCTAGGAAGAACTGCCCAGGGCCAGATATGAAAATAACTGAGAAAGCTGCTTGGTCTCCAACTAAACAGATCCCATGTGATACACAGTCAGATTTGATCAGAGTGCAAAAAACAGGCAACCATCCTGAATTCCTGCAATACCTTCTTGGTAAAACTGATCCTTAAGCCTCTAAAATATTTGGTAAGGAATGAGATATTCCCCTGGCCTAACTGTCTCCTAACAGATTATGTATTGGTTAAAAGGGAGGAAAATACATCTATACCACAGAGCTATCAGGCATAATTTTGGCCCTAGTGATCAAAATCAAGATCATCTATAGGAAACAGATAAAAAAAAACCTCTGCATGTTATATTCTGCTATTGGCATTGTATGCACTGGTAAAAGAAAGGAAAAAGAAATAAAGAAGCAAGTGAAACATGGCTCATGTTTTTCCTATTGCTTCTGAGGCTGACTTATCAGTGATTAAAACCTGGGCATTTTAAATGTTATATTTTGAGGACAGGCACCAAGATCTGACTTAGCACAGTTCTTAATTTTTTCAGATGGAAACCTGAACAATATGTGCAGTCCCTCTCAATCTGTACTATCTAGCATACCACAGAAATGCCTTGGCTGTTCAGATTGCTTCTTGGCCTTCCGGAGGACCCACATCTAGTGGTTCTCCAACAAATGGAACTCCAGCTCCGGAGGACCCCATGTCTTCTGGACTCCATGAGCACTCACACACATGTGGCATACACTCAAACACACATGCACACACCTAAGTAAAAATTTAACAATGTATTATCCATGCAAATCTCTCAGTATGTCTGAAATCCATTCAGAGAATCTGATCTAGCACATTTGTTATGTAGTCAGGAAAATGACATTTTAACAAGTGTCTGGGTAATTCCGAAAAACACATTTTAAGAAACACGGAGATGAGAATGGAAAGAAGACTCAGAAACACTAAGAAACACTAACTGGTTTTGATAGTTCTCTGCACATACATACTGGCTCACACAGTCTGTAATTTCAGGTCCAGGGGTTCAGACTCACTTTTCTGTGCCTCACTGCACCCCCAATTCTAGGGACCAAATCCAGGGCCTTGTGGAATGGTAAGCAAGTAGCTTACTGCCATTCTTCAGGCCAAACTGCCAACTGTACCTTACTAAGGGAAGGAAAAGATAATCTGTGCTTCCCATATTCATAAACTGCTTTTCTAGTTGATTTTCTTCCTTTAGTCATACTCTAAAAGTTCAGATTGCCTTGTGGAGTCTGCCTTGGGAATACTGCTACCTTTATCAAACCAGTTCTCACAGAACTATATTCCAATGCATGACCTATGGGGCGTCCTTAATGATTATCCCACCACGCATACCAACCAAGTAGATTTAGTATTTCAAATACGGAGGACTTCCATTCAACGTACAAAGTAGGACTTCACTATATATAAGAAAACAGTTCAACTACACAACCCAGGGGGAATTTAGATTTGAAATCCCAAAACACATCGCAGTGTTTCCAATCAAATACTTTTTGCCATGCACTGGCTTCTTGTGTCTCCTTTGCAATGCTCTCTACTTCTTCTAAGTTCTCAAAGCCTCTAAAACGCATCCCTTGTGTTTCATTTAGCACTGGGTTGCCAGCACCTAGAACAGTGGGTGGTCCTTGGACTGTGCCATCAATATTTCTTGAATGAGTAAATGGTTTGAAGACATATGGGGTAGTTCAGCATCAATTTGACCATACTTATTCTTGGGATAGGGGGCATGAAAAGGCAAGCCTAGTTCCAGGTAATTTTGTACACAGTGATATCATAAAATAGAAAGCATAAGAATAATAATCATATGTACTACAGTGGCAAAATAATGTATGCCAAAGGTAAACAAAAGGTAATATCAGTAAGAGTCTCAAATAAATTGTATTTGAGACTTAAATTGTAAAAAAAAAATATATAGATTATCTTTATTCCTAACATTCAAATAGAGAAATCCAGTGTAATAGTATATGCCTCTGATTGTAGTGTTTTGGAGGCTGAGACAAAAGGATTGCAATTTTAAGGACAGCCTAGGTTTATAACAGATAAGACCATGTCTCAAAAATAAACAAATAAAATACAAGTCAAGGCTAACAGAATGGCTCAGAAGGTGTCAGTACTTATCATTCAACCCTGAAGGCAGGCCTGTGTTTGATCCCTGGACTCTATGGTAGAACAAGGAGGAGGAGGAGGGGGAGGAAGAGGAGGGGGGAGGAAGAGGAGGAGGACGAGGAGGGCACGGAAAAAGGGGAAGAAGATTGATTCCTAACATTGTCTCTGACCTCTACACATGCACTATGGCGCACATCCACCCACACTCACACACTCACACACACACATCAATCACACACCAACACCAACACCGACATCACCACCATTATTATCATCAAATAAAATTTCTAAATAATAAAATAAAATAAAATGAATTAAAATAAAATAAAGCCCAGGCCTTCACAAGGCAAAGCAAGCACTTCACTACCTAAGCCGTCCTCCAATCTTTAAATATCATCTAAGTGGTGATTCTTCTTCATGCCATGGCATAACTCAAGATATGAAGAAGAAAGAAGCATTTTGATCTATGAAAATATGATATGCAAAAATAGAAACAAAAATATGGAAAAATGCATAGGACTAAATGGCATGACCCAAAATGATGGGAACACCAGCTCCACCCAGAGTCACCTTTAGTTAAGTAGAAACTGGTTGTGAGAGAGCTAGTGGACAGATTCTCTTGTGTCCCTTAAGTAGTTCTTGGAGTACCAATAAGCTTCTAGACAATTAATCTCACGCAGCCTGAAGACTACCTGTCCTGACCTATAGGGTAACAGATAGTACCAATCTGCCTTACAGTTGCTTCCTTTACTTACATTTTGCTTACCCTCAGAGTCCTGGGTTCATTTTTACCAACACAGCAGTTGGACCTGAGCTTTGGCCCAGGTCCTCGTTTTGAAGTGTGCTAAGATGTCTTGTGAAACCTCATAATACACAAGATATACACCTGAGCATGTAATGCTTTCCTATTTAGCAAATGAGACAAACACTTAGGTGATAAGCTGGAATCAGGCTGCTCTCTTACAGCTTTTGTTTTACTCCTCAAGTCAACAAAAGCCCATACGCATTAGCATATTAATAACATAATGTGGTGAAGAAAAGCGCCTGCTTACATGAGGACATTTTCTCATCTTTGAAAAGAAAATTCTGTAATTAATCACAACTCCATTTTAAACCAATATTTTTTTCTTGTGAGGAAAAATAATGCAATCTATCATCCACGGTACCCATCTAAAAATTAATTACTATTATCAAATACAATCTAGTAAAATAGCAACAAAAGGCACTCCACACAACCCTAAGATCCGCCAGAGCCCAGCAAACTCTGGACTTTGGCCAACTTCTTCCTGCTTTCTAGTTGCTAGTCTCCAAACTGAGAATAATCCGCTGCTGATTGTGAAATGGAATTATGCGAGTTTATTTGATTTCCTCGGTTTGCCTCTTATAGAAAGGCACAAAAATGAAAACGGATTGTTGGCGATGGTGGGAACAGGTGATTGTGAAATACTGTCATTAATCTCATTGTTTCGGGGAGCACCAGACACAGTGAGCACCAGCAGGCTTAATAGGAGGAAGGAACAGTTCTGGGGTGCAAGAGGAAAGTAATTTACCTTTCTGTACAACGCAGTCCACAGGAAAACCTGCAATTACAAACTCAGAGACTGAAAAGGGTGATTCTAAGAGACTACTCTTGAGACCTTGAGGACTACAAGTGCCAGGTAGAAGGCCACTTCAGTAAGAGCTTTACTAGTTATTACAAAAATTAAAGGAAAGAGGAAATGGAATTGAGCTGTCCTCACTGATCAGTTCTACCTACAACTAGTCAAAACCAAATGGTTGTAACTGCAAAAGCAGTAAGTATGTCTTCAAAATCAGAAAGACATAAGCAAATCTCTCACTAAGATCTTTCTCCTAGTTAAAGGCAAAATTCTTACTGTCAAGAGTATGTGTTAGCATTCTTAATGCAAAGACTAATAGACAGTAAAATTACCAAAACATTAGAAGGAAATGCAGACCTGAACTCGGTGTAGTTTTTACCTGCCATTCCAGCCATCTGGGGCTGAGATAAGAGAATCACAAGTCAAGTCTTAACAGCCTTGACAATTTAGTGAGACCTAGTCTCAAAATTAAAACATGAAATTAAAGGTCTGAGATGTATCTCAGTGGGAGAGTGATTACTAAGCATGTGCAAGGTCGTGAGTTCAGTTCATGGGACCATAATAGAAAGGGGCAGAAACAAGAAGGAAAAACTAAAAGCCTAGGAATTATGCAACCCCATTTACAGTTAGGTTTTTTTTTTTTTTTTTTTTTTTTTTTTTTTTTTTTTTTTTTTTTTTTTTTTTTGATCTTGCAAAGTCACATCCACTTTAGTGCTGGGCTTGATTTGGGTGTTTCTTTCAGAGTAAGAAACTTTCAGACTCTCCCCCCAACCAAGCTCTCGATCTCTTGAATTTCACTAGAATAAAATTATTCTTTTTTGTTGTTTTTGTTTTGTTTTGYTTTGTTTTATTGGATATATTCTTTATTTACATTTCATTTCCCTTTTCCTGGTTCCCCGCCCCCCAAAGGTCCCACATGCCCTTTTCCCTCCCCTTGTTCCCCCATTCACCCCTTCCCACTTCTCTGTTCTGGTATTCCCCTACACTGATGCATTGAGC
>BDUI01000552.1:11695-28624 GCA_002335545.1 Apodemus speciosus | reverse complement strand
TAGTGGAGCATGTATCCTTATTGCATGCTGGGGAATCTTCTGGGTATATGCCCAGGAGTGGTATGGCTGGGTCCTCCGGAAGTATCATGTCCAGTAACTCTACCCCAAAGCCATACTAGCAAAGAGCATTATGCCAGGTCCTGTCAGAATTTCCAGCCACCCACAGAGAAAATATGTCTTTTGTTGTTGTTGTTGTGGTGGTGGTGGTGGTGGTGGTGGTGGTGGTGGTGGTGGTAGTGGTGGTGGTGGTAGTGGTGGAAGAGGAAGAGGAGGAAGAGGAGAAGGAGGATGTTTTGTTGATATTTTAAGAGAGTCTCAAACTGAAATCCACGCTAGCCTCAATCTCATGGCAATTCTCCTGCCTCACCCTCTGGGAATGCTAGGTATAAAGTGTGAATCACTATAAGCAACTGAGAATAAAATGTTCTTTCAAGTATCAAACTCGCCTCCAAGATTTTTGCCTGTTCCAACAGGACTCAAACACTTTTAATTCTTTTTTTTCTTCTTGAAGTCTTGCTTCATTTCTTATTCTAAAGGATTATGATAGATGAAGTGTTTTTAAACATAATTTTAGCAATGTCTTTCCCATAGATATGTTCTAGCAATTTAAAAACTGATCATTTTAATCACTATGAATCACAAGTAGGAACTTGGCAGTGGTGATGCATGCCTTAATGCCAGCACGTGAGAAGCAGACTCTGTGAGGTTGAGGCCAGCATGGTCTACAGAGCAAGTTCCAGAAAAGCCAGGGCTACACAGGGAAACTCTGTCTCAAAAGCAAACAGGCAAACACAAACAAATACATGTAGAAAAAATTGTCCGGAGGCCATTAAATCATTGGAGGTAGCCTCACTGACTTGTGCCCAGCATCACTCCTAGGATAAAGAGAGAAATTAACTAATAGCATGGGCAAATACCATAACAATCAAACAGCCCTGTAATCAAATTATGGGGTCAGACCCTGAACCTCAAGTTTTCACGAAATTACAGAAGCAAATGACTGTACACTTGCAGCAAGACTGCTTTTACTGTGAAGGTTTTTACTCATAAATAGATTTCAATATTTATTTTGTCACCTCTCAAATTGCCACCACACTGCTAAATAGAAAGCACATTCAGCCCAGAAAATTGAGTTATTTTTTATAAGGAAAGTTAAGTGGACAGCAGCTGCAGGATTAATACATTCCCTTGATTTATTTTTTATTTACAGATGCACATTTTCATTAGCTGGGATTTGAATGGAATGGATTTTACAATAACAAAAGCAAAGGCAGCCCAGTTCTGGCTTTTATACATAGATGGGCCTCCTTCTGTCTCCTTGGACAGTTTCAAGTGTATCTTCTTCCAACATAGCCCAGATGAATCTATTTGTAAATGTTCAGCTCACAGCCTTGAGGCAAAGGGCATAATTTCCCCCCTAATCTGTACAACAAATCTCAGATGCAGTATGTTTTTGGTGAAGATGCGGGGAAGCAGCAGAGAAGTGGGCTGGAAATGCAAACAGAATTGCTTCCCGTTCCTTAATGTAAATGAAGGCATTTCGTGCCTCTGAAACGATTTCTTTCCTTATCTATCTGTATTTGCTACAGTGCTTTCCTAAGTAGCCTTGGGTCATATTACTTCCTCTGGCTTTAGAAAACAATTGAATTTGTGCTACAAGTGTCCCCAACTGACTATTCTGTTTGATCACAGTTAGACTATCCTCTTATGTTGTGAAACCTTTACCATTTTAGAACTGGAGCCAGAGTGATTGAAATAACCAGAGATGCTCGTGCTTTCTTAAATGTGCGACACTGGCCAGTGGTATTTGTTTGGGTGCCCAAGAAATGTTTAATAAATGAACAATGGCATGGTCCATGTGACAGAATCCGGGAGGGATTCTAACTGTACATCCTGCTGTGGCTTTGGCGAGCTCTGGTTTTGAACCTTACTCAAGTTTCTACAGAGTCTCTGCAATTCAAGAATATGAAGGGTCTGATGTTGTTGGACATCAAAGAGACTTCAAATAAGCCATGACAGAAGAATGAGAAGCTGAATGGAGGTGGCAGTAACCCAAGCTTTTGTGACTTCAAAACCACAAATTGCAGAAGCTGCCTAAGCTCTGATCCCAGAGTCTGTGCTCTGCACTTCCCCCGTTCCTGTTCTTAGACCTCGAGATAGCCACAGCGGCTGAAGGAATAACCAGCAAGCCTTATCTATTCTATTTTTCTCTTTGTATTTTTGAGGGGCACATGGGGGAAGTGGTTGAAAAGTAGGATAGGAATGGGACTATTTAAAGTAAATAGAGAATCCTCACAGTGATGTCCCCACCTTCCTCTCTTTGCCTTGGGCCATTTTCCCCCTTTCCCTTAGCATATGCTTATCCATATTTACAATTGTCTGCATTTTCTAAAGATTTCCTTTTCTTCTATCATGGGAAATCTGGGTTGATTCCAGCTTCTGGCTATCACAAACAAGGCCACTATGAACATAGTGGAAGATATGCCCCTGTGGCTTGGTGAGGCATCTTTTGGGTATATTCCCAAAAGTAGTATTGCTAGGTCTTCTGGTTGCTCTATTTCCAGTTTTCTGAGGAAACTCCAGATTTATTTCCAGAGTGGTTATACCAGTTTTCAATCCCACCAGCAATGGAGGAGTGTTCTTCTTTCTCCACATCCTCTCCAACATGTGTTGTCACCTGAGGTTTTGTTCTTAGCCATTCTGATTGGTGTAGGGTAGAATCTCAGGGTCGTTTTGATTTGCATTTCTCTGATTACTAAGGACTTTGAACATTTCTTTAGGTGCTTCTCAGCCATTCAAGATAACTCTGTTGTGAGTTCTCAGTTTAGTTCTATACCCCATTTTTTTTATTGGGTTGTTTGGTTTTTTGGTGCTTAGCTTCTTGAGTTCCTTATATATTTTGGATATTAGCCCTCTATCAGATGTGGGGTTAGTGAAGATTTTTCCCCCATCTGTATGTTGCCAATTTGTCTTATTGACTATGTCCTTTGCCTTACGGAAGCTTTCCAGTTTCATGAGGTCCCATTTATCAATTCTTGATCTTAGAGCCTAAGCCATTGGAGTTCTGTTTAGGAAATTTCCCCTGTGCCAATAAGTTCAAGACTCTTTCACACTTTCTCTTCTATTAGAATCAGTGTATCTGGTTTTATGTTGAGGTCCTTGATCAACTGGACTTGAGCTTTGTGCAAAGTGAGAAATATGAGTCTATTTTCAGTTTCCTACTTACAGACAGCCAGTTAAGAAAATGTGGTTCATTTACATAATGGAATTCTACTCAGCTATTAAGAATGAGGACATCCTGAGTTTTTCAGGCAAAATGGATGGAACTAGAAAATATCCTGAGTTAGGTAACTCAGACCTAAAAGGACATGCATGGTATGTACTAACTAATAAATAGATATTAACCAAAAAAAAAAAAATAAAGTACAGAATACTCAAGGTACAGTCCACAGAACTCAAAAAGGTCAACAAACTGAAGTACCCAAGTAAGGATGCCTCAGTCCCACTTGGGAGGGATAAGAAAGTAATCACAAGTGGGGAAGGAGGGACATAGGGACCTAGTAGGGAAAGTGGACAGCGGTGTGAGGAGGGAAACCAGATCTGGTACTGGGTGAGAGAAAAGGACTGAAGCCCTTAGGGCCAGCAGAAAGAATGGAAACAGGCAACCTCGGGAGGTAGGATGTTGAGGGGAACCCTCCAGAATGCCCCAGAGACATGGGAGTTGAGAGACTCTCAGGACTCAAAGGGAGGGAACTTAGATGAAATGCCCAACAGTAGGGAGAGGGAACTTATAGAGCCCACCTCCAGCAGGAAGACAGGGCATTAAATGAGGGAGAGGGGGGCCATCCCACAGCCAAAACTCTCACCCACAATTGTTCCTGTCTGAAAGAACTACAGGGATGGAAATGGAGAGGAGCCTAAGGAAAAGAAGGTCCAGTGACAGGACCAAAGTGGGATCCAGCTCAAGGGGAGGTCCCAAGGCCTGACACTGTTACTAAGACCATGGAGCACTCACAAAAAGGGACCTACCATGACAGCCCTCCGAAAGACCCAACAAGCAGCTGAAAGAGTCAGATGCAGATATTTGCACCCAACCAATGGACAGAAGCTGCTGACTCCTGTGGCTGAATTAGGGAAAGGCTGAAATAAGCTGAGGAGGCGAGTAACCCTGTAGGAGGACCAGCAGTCTGAATTAATCTGGACCCCCGAGATTTCTCAAACACTGGACCACCAAACAGGCAGCATACACCAGCTGATATGAGGCCCCGAACACATATAAAGCAGAGGACTGCTGGGTCTGTGTTCAGTCAGAGATGATGCATCTAACCTTCAAGAGACTGGAGGCCGCAGGGAGTTTAGAAGTCAGGTGGGGTGGGAGGAGGGTGAGGAAGACATCCTTGTGGAGACAGGGGGCCGAGGAGGACGGATGGGATGTTGGAGGGTGGACCAGAGAGTGGGGGGAATAAAATATGGAGTGAAATAATAAATAAATAAATAAATAAATAAATAAATAAATAAATAAATAAATAAATAAATAAACAAACCAACAAATAGACTTTCTTTTCAATCCTGTGAGCTCTAACTTGGGTCTTGTGCATGTCAAGCATATGCTATGCCACTAAGCTACAGTCAGAGTTCAAGACAGATTATTTTTACATCTGAGATTTAAACGTCGTGCTCATGTTTATAGCATTAAAATGCTCCATGGTCTTTTTAATTATTCATTTATTTTTATGTACATTGGTGTCTTGTTTGCATATTTGTCTAGGTACCACGTGCATGCCTGGTTACCACAGAGGCCAAAGAATGTGTCAAATTCCCCTGGAACTGGAGGGATATGCAGTTGTCAACCACCATATGGTGCTGGGAATCGAACACAGATTCTCTGGAAGAGCATCCAGAACTCTTAACCCTGAGCCATCTCTCCAACCCACACTGAAGAGCAAAGTGACTTGTACAAGTAAAACAGACTCCATCTTTTCCATTCAAAACACACCAAAACATTAAAGCCATGCTTCCAAGAAGGAATGGTAGTTTATACTCCAGTACAACCAGGTGAGCATCATACCTTCTCAACACAAAGGTGAGAAAACAAACAAACAAGCAAACGAATAAAAATAATTTCCCAATCCCAAGTGTCTCACACCGCTAGAAGGCCCGTCCGCAGGTTTCACTCCAGAGTGTGGTCCTTAGCAGTTCATTTTCTTGAATTCTTGAATATCAATCTCCGTTTCAAAAGTGAATGCTTAAGTCTCCTTATCCAATCCCAGGGAAGTCATTCTTTGTGAACTCCGGTTCCCCTCAGGTGTATCGTTTGCTGTGCGGAATTTACTGGCAGTGTTTGGTGCTTATGTTTTATTTGTCTAATGTTTTTTAACTTAATGCGAGTCCTGAGATTCACCCCTGCTTAGCTAAAGCAATCACAGAATAAAAACAAATACATGAATTAAAAGAACTTTTTTTAAACTGGAAATACTGGCCCAACCTTAACTGGAGTGGAGGGAGCCGTGCAGCCGTGATAATAAAAGCTGCAAATGCAGCAATCTGCTTCATAGCATGAAATAAAATGCATTTTGGTAAAAACATGAATGCTGCCCCAACTGTAATTTTTCACACAGCTGTGATAAAAGAACAATAAAAGCGATAAGGCGGAACAGTTCTCCGGGAAACGCGCAGACAGTGAAGTGGAGGGTTCAGATCTAATGTATTCTGTTTTACTTGCAGATGCTGAACACACCGGGGCTGAAGCCTTGCTTTTTATAAACTGCTATCAGTGCTGTTGACTCGTAGGTTTAAAGAATGGCCGAGGCTTCTGAAAACCGCGCTGCATTAAGAGATACTCCTCCCTTGCCTGTGTCTGACACCTTGTCACCCTGTGACGCTATGCACTTGCGAATAGATGGTTCATCTAAAGTATCCTGATAGGGAAAAATTGCAAAAGCAATGTTCAATGAATCCTTCCTGAGGACAAATGCACTTCCTCAGAAGTGATGTGATTCTGCCACTGCCTAGTAAATATCTGAGTCTCACCCAAGGGACTAAAAACTGCTCTTTAATCATTGGGACAATTACATGTTTGGGCAACAAGGAGAACAATTATTTTCAAAATAGAGACACATTTTCGCTGTTTTGTGGGCTGATAAATGATTTTAAGGGGCTTAGAAGATAAAAATGTGTGAAGAAAAGATAGCTGTGCATTTTCATAAGAATGGTCGTGTTTCTATAGAACATAGTAATCTACAGATCAGAGAATGGTTGAAAGGACATAGATCGGTCCCAAACTTTTCCCTTAGAAGAAATGATTATATTACCACACAGACTGTGAGCCATCGCATCCACCAAACACAAAATATACACTAACTTGTGTCTCTCACCTCCTAACAGCCTTCATTGTTGATGCGGTACCAATTGCTTACATGTTAATTATTGACTATTAATTAGCACTTAGTGTATATCAGGTCTCTCTATGGGTCTCTATGAGCAGCATAGCCATGGAGACCAATGGCCACCTTTGTGGTTGCAAGTTGCCATGACCACCTGTCCCACCAAAACATATGTTCCTTGCTTTGTGCTCAGGGAAGTGTTTTCTTAGGCATATTCTGTATTTTCCTCTTCGTTCTGCACCTAGGTCACTTTGGAAAGATATGAATAAAGAATTGATTATGCTCATTCCACATACTCTCAGAAGCCACATATTAAAGATGGCAGTGCCCAAAGAAAGAGCCAGGATTCCTACAGCTAAAATTAGTTTGTCGGAAAACACTTCGAAGTCTTATAAAAGAGAGAAAAAGGTCCACTATCTCAACTCTGGGGTTTATCTATTATGACAGTTCATATGATATATATATATATATATATATATATATATATATACATATATATACATATATATATCTGTATATATATATGATCATATCATCTCAGATGCCTATCTCCAATAAGGATTCTACAGGAAAAATCGGTCAAGAACTATTATGTAAAATAATGAAGATGCTAAGAGAAGTAACGAAAAACTAGGCCTTCGGATACCCCCTCCATACTATGATTAAGGAACTTGGTAGAAAAGGAGTTAGTCAAAGAGGCTTCATGGAGGAAGAGCCCTTTTAGCTTCAGTTCAAAGCCTGGGTAGCAGAATGAAACATATGAATGAAATTCAAATACTTAAAGGAACGACAAGATCAAACGAGAGCAAAGAATGTGCCCAGATTTGGGAGAAGAACTGTCTGTACAGAAGTAGTCATAACATTATTCAGTAGCAGTCCGCCAAGTTGAGATAGTTCTAAATTTATTGATAACCCAATGTGTAAAACCATGGCTTGAGCACTGTAAAGGGAGATCGATATATTTGGTAATGACCATTTTAGCTGAAATATTTTTTTCTTCTTTCTAGGACTTCAGGAATGAGGAGTTACAGCTTCTCTCTTGCTACTGCAGATAGTGATTCTGGATTCACAGGTCTGAGACATCACAGAACAATGTCTGAGTTCAATGTAAAAAAATAAATAAATAAAAACCAACCCTCTGGTTCCCAGAACACATGGGCCTATATGGCTATCAGTAAAACAGGACAATGCTAATCAATTACTGAGCTTTGACAAACTCAACTGTGAAATTTTATACCTTAATCTGCCAAGTTCTAGCAAGCATCCAACCAAAGTTTGACGTGGTCTACACAGCCCATGACTGAAAAAAACACACATAGTAAGACAGGAGATCATAAGCCTGAGGCATTCCCAGACTTCCGTTTAAATGATTGGAAATCGGGTCAGCTCCAAGATGCAGACAGAAACCGGAAGGATCCTTTCCCGGCTGCTCCTCGGTTCCTGTGTCCTGAGGGCTCTGGGCAGGTCCCTCGGAGCAGAAGTGTTGGCAGTGCTCTCTCCTGGCAGTATTTGGGTACGGAGCACCGTGGCATGGGATCACAAAAAAAAAAAAAAAAAAAAAAAAAAAAAAAAAAAAAAAAAACTAAAAATAATCTATGCTGACTCTGTTGTCTGCTCTTGGATCTCCTTCCCCTAACCGGACTGCGTTGTGGTTGCTAAGGGCCTCATTTAGTTCTGCTGGGACTTGATGTACCAAGGTGGAGTGGTACTCATGGGGACTTCTCCCTTCTCTGAGGAAAAGGGGAGAGGGTGATGGGGTTGTGAGGGTAGAACTAGGAGGAGACGAGGGTGGGTGGCAAGTAGGATGTCAAGTGAATAAATGAATAAATATATAAATAAATGAAGAAAAAAGAAAGACAAAAAAAGATTGAAAATGAAGAACGGAAGTGATGGCATGACGATATTTTGCCAGGAATGCAGAGGTTGGGTGCATGTGGATGTGATGTCTGTGTTACTTGTGTACCTGAGGGCACACGTCCTGCAGCACACCTATGCAGGCCAGAGCATACGCTCGCTGGCAGACCTCACCTCCTGCTCTCTTGAGACAAGACCTTTCTCTTTCACTCCATTTCTTTATTCACGACAAGCTTCAGAGGAGTCTCCGGACTCTGCCCCATTGTATCCTGGGAGCACAGGGACACAGACACATACTACCATGCTTTTGATTGGGTTCTGGGCATTTGAACTCTGATCTCCATGATTTTATAGCAAACGGTTAACACACTGAGCCATCTCTACAACGCAATAATGCCTTCTGAATAGTTACCTCCTATTCTTCAATTGGTAGTTTTTATAAGTTGTATTCATCCCATTAAGAGTATTCACTCCTTACTGTTACTGAGCACCAACTCGGGAATTATCATCTCTAATTGACAACAATAAATTATTCAATAAACAGTCTTTAGTGCATTATACTTTCGTTTATATGTAAAATTATCCACTTATACCTAAATATCTATTAGCAAATAACTATTTATTTACAAAAGTACAAAAGTGGTCTTGACTGTTTTCGTCTAGATGAGACTTTTGGAATGATGCGGAAAAATCCAAATGTAAGCCAGCTGCAAATACCGAGCTCAAATTCTAAAAATTTGAATTACAATAGAGAAAAACTGTGTAAAAACATAAAACATTACTTTTTATCTTTTTAAAGACACATAATTTTCAAAGATTTTTTTCCTGCTAACACTAGTTGTCCTAATATTTTTTCAGCTTCTTTTGAGCTTGGGGAAAGAGATCAGAGGTTTATTTCCTAGAGAGTTCTGTTTGAAATTGATGTGGAGGCAAGGTTTGTGGTGAGAAAAGGAAGCCACACTACACTTTCTCCAACAGCTAGGAAGCAGCTTTGTAAGTATAGGACCAGCAAGGCCAGCCTTTTTATCAAATACATCCGTCTCCAGGGTGCCCACTCCCTTTGCTATGAAGCATCATTTTTCTCCCCAGTGCTACAAGAAGGATAAGGAGGAAAGTTAGGATAGACTCATTGTAGGCTTTAAATTGATGCAAAATGGCAAGGAAAGACAGAAAATCCCCTTTCTACACAGATCGCTAGCATCTTTTCCTCCTACGTTTTCCAAAAGAAAATCTAAAGTAAATGAGACTGAAGATTCTATTAGAAAGCAAAGAAGAGATGCACTGTGTGTCTAGAAGAGAAAATTAATTTCATTATTTCTATTGTAGGAAACTATCAGGAAAAGCAGCACAACGTGTGTTTTTAAAGATTTTTCTATGAAGCATTCAATTCAAAGGTCTAAGCACTCATGGAATTTTCTCTCTATGGCAATCTTTTGCTCCATATACCTTTCTGAAAATTTTCTTTTTTCCTCTGGCTTCCCAGATGGTCCTTCATGAAGCCCAAATGTGGGGCTACAGAGAATATAATCTTAACACAGTTCCCTGGCTTAGGTCTCTCAACATCTTCCTAATGTCAGCTGCACAAAAGCAAACAGCTCACTTCACAATCCCTCCTATTTTTAGCTTACCAGTCTCATTTCCTACCGACCCACCCCCTCTCACTCTAGCAAAAGATGACTTACTTTGATACTTARTATTATGTTTGTTTGTTTGTTTCTCATTCTATTTGCTTTGGATAGTATCCGCCCTTTCTCCTTCTCCATTAGGTGCAATTCTGATCCTCTTTCAAATTCCTTCTACTGAGCAGGGTTCAGTGCAACAAACAGAAGCCCTTCTGGGTACCTCAAGCAGAACGGCAGTCAGAGCAGGCCGTGAACTGTGACAAAGCTATTGAAAGGATCAGAGGAGCACAAGACAGGGACCATCATCAGCTCCCGTACACTGGAGGCATGATTCAGAAACTGGGGCAGCTGCTGACGTGCAGAGATCAAAATGTTACAGGAGCTACTGCCCATCTCATATCGCCACTACAGCTGAGGTTGGCGACATTAAAATGAAGAGTTTGATTACCACAAGAAATAATGTTCACTTCACCTTAGATTCTGTAGCTACTGAAGGAGAAAAGAGCTCTCTTTCCTGCTTTGTGTATTCTTCACTAGAGCACAGATATAGACATAGACATATATAGAGAGATATACACACACATATATATATAAAATATATAGAGAGCATGTATATGCATACATATGTATGTATGTATGTATACATACTGTTCATATTCCTGACTAGGAAATGGTGCCTCCCAAAATAGGCTGTGTCTTCCCAAATAAGTCAAGGAAAACAAAATAATCACACACACACACACACACACACACACACACACACACACCAACTTATTATAGACAATCCCCTCATTGCAAGTCCTTTCTCACATGATTCTAGGTTGTGTCAAGTTGACAATTAAAGTTAGCCATGGTGCAACCTATTTAAAGTTATAGGACATTAATAAGTAAATAGCTGTTGAGAGTGAACAGTATTGAATATTTATTTCCTCAGACTTCATATCCTCTGTCAGGGTCCTTGTGGGTCCTTCTTCTCCCAAGGGTTAATTACTCATGCATCGTGTCAGCTCTGGTTTCCAGTCGGCGTTCTCCGTCATCCTATACAGCTCAAGATTCATGGACATGTCTAGACTCCATACACTGTGATTGTGTGCTTATTATTTTACTCAATTTTTTCTTTCCATAATATTTTATGAATGAAATTTATTTGGAAATTTCACAACATAACATGAACCTTGATCACACTCACTTCCCAGTCCTCTCTACCCAAGGAGGAGAAGGATGAGGAGGAAGAGGAGGAGGAGGAAGAAGAGAGCGAAGGCGACAACAACGACGACAATGACGAGGATGAGGAGGAAGAGGAGGGAGAGAATTCCAATTTGTATTGCCAATATACTCACTGCAACATGGTTAAACTCCCAGAGGCCAGGTCCTTAAAACTGAGCCTTTACCCACCTGCATCCCCTATAGAAGCCATCAATTGTGGAGAGCTACACTTCAGTATCTTTATATTAAGAGCTCTCCTCAATGGACTTCTGTCTAAGCTGTTACTTTTATGAGGAGTGGGGAGAAGTTGTCACATAGGCCTTCTATGTCTCTCTTTCCTAACTGTGACTGTGTAGTTATTGCAAAAATAGCTTACCTGCCCTTTACTGTCAGCAGGAGCACAGATCATAGAGCTGCACATGGTCTCAGACATCAATACGTGCCAACAAACGATCAGTGGCAGTATAGAACAAGAATATCAGCACATCACTCAGCCACAGCACAGGGGACCACAGACACCATTATAGCCCTTGGCATGAAAACAAGCAGAAGACATCAACTGGCCTAGGGTGGTAGGCCACTCCCATCAACATGGCTTCCGGCAGCAACATAGACCACTGACATTCACATGGCCTTTGGTGGTAACACTGGCCATGGACATCAACAYAGTCCCTGACTGCAGTAGGACCACAGAGAGTCATGGCCCTTGGTGGCAGCACAAACCACAAACATCCACATGGACTTTAGTGGTAACTTGGGCCACAGACATCAACGTGGCCCCAGGCTGCAGTAAGAACACAAACCCAGACAAAAGCCTTGACAACAGCATAGACCAAAGACATCAACACGGCCTCACATAACAGCACAGGCCACTCATATCAATAAGTACCCCTGCACCCCGAAAGCAGCGTGTCCTGTGGACATCAGCATGGCTTTGGGCAGCAGCACAGAACACAGACATCTGCATGACCTTCAGTGATAACGTGGGCCACCCACATCTCTATGAACCTTGGATTTCAACATGTCCTGGGGCAGCAGACCAAGGACACCAAAGTGGCCTCCAGGGTACTTTGCACAGACCATGGAGGGCTTTTGAGAAGGTCCAATGCAGAGAATGGAGCATTCTTTATCTCAGATATCGTGTTGTTGCTCAGAACTAGGGCAAGCCTGATGCTGGGCAGATTATTTCAGTCAGGGGATGAGTCTGTGCAATCTTCAGGCTACCCTGTTGACTCCACTCAGCAACATGTTCTCCCCACTCCCATCCATCACTGCTGTCACCATCTCGTCTCTAAGTTTCACCCCTCTCCACCACACATTCACTGTTCCATTCCTCTTTCTCATTTTTCCATCAGATATTCATTCATCATAGTGGCACCAGAAACTGCAGTCTATCTCGTAGAATATCTTTTTGCCCAAACAGCTTTGCATGCGAATATTCATCGCAACTAGTTGTTGGTCTGGTTCAAGGTTTCTAGTTTCGGAAGTATCATAAATACTGGATCATTGCTGAGGCTCGTCTCAGATATCCCGCTCTTGCCCAGATTCAGGGTGGTGTCGCCATTGGGCAGGGCATCCTGGAGCAGGTTCTGTGTGAACACTGATGTCTATGGTCCCGGGGTCCACAGCCTGCAGGCATTGCTGCCTCCTCACACTCTTCATCTCCCAGCAGGGTGAGCCGGCTGAAGCTGCAGGAGCTCTAAGTTGGGGGCCAGCCTGCCTAGGGTTTAGGGTCAGCCCTGTTAAGTAAGTTTATGTTTCTGCTGGAGCTACAGGCTGCTTCACACCACCCAGTCCTCCAAGAGGCGGGAGGGGACACACACACACACACACACACACACACACACACACACACACACACACACACACACGGGGACAACTCTTTTGCTTGTAGGTAGCACTGCAGCCTGGTGCTTTCTGTCTCCCAGCAGCAGGGAAATCAGCACAGACTGAAGTGGAGGGGGCTCTATTCTGGGAGCTGGCTGGTGGGCTTAAGGGCCAGTCCTATGTTTCTGCAGGAACTCCAGGTCTCTATGGCTACCCCATGACTCATGGGGCATGACCATTGGGCTTGCAGCCTGCTGGCTGAGATGTGTCAGCGAAAGGTATAGATTAGCCTCACAGAGCTCTGTTCCCCCTTCTTTCCTTCCATTTCTCAAGTCCACTTTTTAAAAGCATCTTTCCAAAAGACTTGCCTTTTGTTTCTAGTTGTTCCAGAAATATTGTGGGCTCCACAGACCCCTTTTCTGCTGCCCTGTTACTCTTCAGAGACTCCGAGGTTTTTAAGTCTCCCCGCAGAGATCCACAGTGGGTGTAAACATCCACTGGCATCTTTCTTTTCTCCTCAGTGCTTTTTTTTTTTTAAATCCTCAGATCATAGCCTACTTCCTGACATAACGTATGAGCTACTGATTTCATTTCCCCAAATTTACTGAGTGGCATTTTGATTTGCAAAATATATAAACTAAATTTGAAAAGTAGAAATTCCTAGTTCCAATCTCTTCTTTCAACAAAATTTGAGAAATATGCCACCAGGAAGTAACAAAATTCAGGAGTCCCTAGATTTCAGTAAATCTCATTCCCTCAAAAAGTAGTGGGATGGTACTCTACAAAAAATATTAATTTGAGGCTCTTTGATTCTGGTCAACAATTTATTCATTATACTCTTTAGTGATCAGTTTGATCTTCCCCATTGGGAATATAAACTCAAGAATTCATTGCACTTATTTAAATTATAGTTCATTTAGACAATGTATTGAATAACCTCTGGGCATGATTATACACCACAAAAGTGAAAGCAAAGCAAGCAATTCAAATGGGTATTTAAAGATATAGAACAAATGTTGAAAGAATATTCAAATGAGGAGGAGAATGTATTTGTGTTTCTTTGATTTCCTCCCCGGAGTATGATGGGTGGATCAAGATGGCTGAGTGCATGGTCCACAGCTCTAGCACGTGGTTTATCTACTTTCGGAAATCACACTAGTGATTTCTGAATCACTGTACTATGAACTCCACCATCAAGATATATTCTTTAAAATGCCATAGACATCCTACTGTTCAGGACTCTCCATACAAACATCATGGTGTCCATKGAAGTCAGTGTGAGAATAGAAATTAATGTTTAAATAATACAAAAGTGACATTTAAAAACTAAGCTAGAAGCATTTTATCTACAGTTATAGCTGGTACTAAAAGAGTATTACATGACTGAAAATACATTCACATTTCAGCTTGACTTGGGCACTAGGAAGACTTGCAGGTAAAGTAGACATTGCCAGAAAAAAATGGAAGCAGACTTTGTCTTTATCAGTAGAAATGTTAACTTCAGGGGATATGTTTTATCGTTATCTGTCATGCAAATTTTTCTTTAGTTTTATATAAAGAGACCAGAGTTACTCAATACTTATAACTTAGATATCAGAGAAGGAGACTTTATTGGTGTTATTTTCTACATGTGTGGATCCCTAAACTTTTATATACTACAGCATTGATTGTCAGTGTTGTTTTATTTGGAGAAGGAGGTTCTAAAAATGAAATTAAATGCATTCATTCACATAAGAGCCAAACCTGATAAGGTTAGTGTCTTTAGGAAAGAGATACTAGAGCTCCCTCCCTCCCCTACTCTCTCTCTCTTCCTACCAAAATCAGAACATGGTGGCTTCATAGTATTAAACTTCCATCTTCCAGAAAAGTGAGAAGATTAATTTTGTTACTTAAGCTACTCTATCTTTGATATTTTGACACAGCAACCTCCCTTAATTTCCTTTCCGTTTCTAAAATAAAATACCCTGATTAGAGCAACTTAAGGAGGGAAGGGATTAGTTTAGCCTAGAGGTCTAGCCTACAGAACATCATAGTGGGGAATTTGCAGCAGTGGGAACTTGACCAGGGAACAATGTTTGAATCATGCTAATGTTCAACTTGCTTTCTCTATGTTATACAAAAGTTGGGGAAACCCTGCCAGGGAATGGTAGTGTCCACAATGTGCAGCTCTTCCCCCTTCAATTATTGTTATCCCAATAATCCCCACTAGACCTGCCCAGAGGCCCATCTTCCAGGTAGTTCTAACTTCTGTCAAGTTGATAATTAACACCAGCCATCAGATAACCCAAGAAGATTAATGCCATGAATAAAGTAGCTAAAATCCATCTAGGTCCTTTCTCTCCTCTTACTGGCATGCCCATACATGCCATCACCATAAAGCCAATGGCTTAAGAAGCAGCCCAAGGAAAGAGGGTAAATAGCAACAATAACAAAATGTTAACATCCTTCCTTATTGCAATGGTTTGGGTATGAAGTRTTCCTCAGAGACCGGTGTGCTGAAAACCCAGTGCAGCAGTATTCGGAGGTGAAAGTTTAGAAGATGACTGATTCATGAACCCTGAACTCAAGATTCCCATAGCATTATTGAGTAGTGGTGGAAACCTTAAAAGATGGAGACTAGTCGAAGAAAGTGACTTTCCAGGGTAATCCTCCTCTCGGCCAAAGGAGGGGGTCTTGTCCCTACTTGTCCTCTCTCAGTATTGCGGGTTACAGGAGAATGAGGAGCTCTGTTTCCCCACACCCTTCCATCAGGAAGTAGATTCACCACAGCCTTAGAAACAGTGGACCCGACCTGCCACAGACTGAAGCCTATGAAACCATCAGCCAAAATTAGTCTAACTTTTGGCAAAAGTATAAAGGATATAATCAAAATAAGTTATTTTCCATGCACTGTCTATCAAATTTCCAGCCATTTATGAAAACTTCCTCAATTTCTGAGCTGTAACACAAAGCCAAATATTGTAAATTCARAAATGCCTTTAAATGATAGAGTATTGGGCTAAACATAAAGCTATTGCCTCTTGGCCCTCACTGGACTGTTCTATAGGTACCATGCTCTCTTAGGTGAAACTCYAGCCTTTGTCAGTTGGCTTTTTGTCAGGTACTGTTAAGAGGAAGAGAGTCTGGGGATAAAGGAATTTTTCCTTCCTGTTCCTATCTTATTGCCAAATATGCACAAAAGACAAAGGACACTGTGATGGCTAACTTGGTCGYCACCTTGGCAGGAAAAGAGAGCCTTGGTTGAAGAATTGCTTCCATCAAATTGGTCTGTGGGCCTGTCTGGGGGGGGACTTCTTTTTTCATTTTTAGCTGATGTAGGAGGACCCAGTTCACTGCAGGTGGTACCATCCCTAGGTGGGTAAACCTGGGCTACATAAGAAGGGTAGCTAAATGTGACAGAGGAAACAAGGCACTAAGTGGCTTTCCTTCATTGTTTCTGCTGCATGCWCCTACCTGGGCTTCCCCGTAACCTGTATGTAGGTCAAGTAAACATGACAGCTCACATTTATCTGTAACTCCAGTTCCAAGTGATACTGCACCCTCTTCTGGCCTCCACGGGCACCAAGCACACATGTACTGCAGGTAAAAGACAGAAAAAGAAAAAAGAAAGGAAAGAAAAAATGAAAAAAAATAATACAATTAAATTATTTTAAAATAGAATCCAGGCTGGGATGTAGTTCGTTTGCTACAGTGCTTACATAAAGCCCTGGGTTCAATATCCAGGACTGAGTAAGGCACACACAGCTTCAATCCCAGCACTCTGGAGGCAGGAGGATTAAGAAGTACAAGGTCATCCTTGCATCCTCGGCTACATAGTGAGTTCAAAATAAGATCGGGCATGTCAAAATATCAAAGACTGGGTAGTTTAAACAACAACACTTAAATAAATAAGTAAATGTATAAAGAAATAGTAACAAAGGTTGCATGAAACTGTAAACAAAAACAAACAAACAAAAAAAACCCAAAAAACAAAACCCTGGAGATTCACACCAGAGAAACAAAATGGCCGACATTTACCAGTGATAAGAACAAAGCCA